>JAHHZJ010003438.1:0-26855 GCA_021437245.1 Aegilops speltoides
AGCTATAAGTGCGAAATAGTTTGTTTTTCAATCTTGCGATCCGTTTTTGAGGGCACGAACGCTTTTTTTGGGCTAGATATTTTTAGTGTGCGTGCACGTGTATGTGGATGTGTAAATTCTTCCAGATCGGAAAATTAGAAGTCCTATCATCTCAATTCTCCGATACCTTTCCAACACCTATGAAAATTACTCAAACGGTGCTTTTTCTGACTCACGTTTATAGTCTCGATCAATACCATCAATAGGGTGAGTTTTGTCTTTTCTCTATTCACCGATTCTGCCCTAATGTGAGCCTAGCACCATGTTGTAATAGGTCCATGGCCAAGGCGCATATTTCTACAGACCATTCGTATCAGTTGGCCCAGAAAATTTCGAGCTATAACTGCGAAATAGTTTGTTTTTTCAATCTTGCGATCCTTTTTTGAGGGCACGAACCGCCTTTTTTGGGCTAGATATTTTCAGTGCTGCGTGCAGCGTGTGTATGTGGATGTGTAAATTCTTCCGGATCGGAAAATTAGAAGTCCTATCATCTCAATTCTCCGATACCTTTCCAACACCTATGAAAATTACTCAAACGGTGCTTTTCTAGCTCACGTTTATAGTCTCGATCAATACCATCAATAGGGTGAGTTTTGTTTTTCTCTGTTCACCGATTCTGCCCTAATGTGAGCCTAGCACCATGTTGTAACAGGTCCATGGACAAGGTGCATATTTCTGCAGACCATTCGGATCAGTTGGCCCAGAAAATTTCAAGCTATAAGTGCGAAATAGTTTGTTTTTCCAATCTTGCGATCCGTTTTTGAGGGCACGGACCGCCTTTTTTGGGCTAGATATTTTTAGTGCGCGTGCACATGTGTATGTGGATGTGTAAATTCTTCCAGATCGGAAAGTTAGAAGTCCTATCATCTCAATTCTCCGATACCTTTCCAACACCTATGAAAATTACTCAAACGGAGCTTTTTCTTACTCACGTTTATAGTCTCGGTCAATACCATCAATAGGGTGAGTTTTGTCTTTTCTCTGTTCACCGATTCTGCCCTAATGTGAGCCTAGCACCATGTTGTAACAGGTCCATGGCCAAGGCGCATGTTTCTGCAGACCATTCGGATCAGTTGGCCCGGAAAATTTCGAGCTATAAGTGCGAAATAGTTTGTTTTTCAATCTTGCGATCCGTTTTTGAGGGCACGAACCGCCTTTTTTGGGCTAGATATTTTCAGTGCGCGTGCACGTGTGTATGTGGATGTGTAAATTCTTCCAGATCAGAAAATTAGAAGTCCTATCATCTCAATTCTCCGATACCTTTCCAACACCTATGAAAATTACTCAAATGGAGCTTTTTCTGACTCACGTTTATAATCTCGGTCAATACCATCAATAGGGTGAGTTTTGTATTTTCTCTATTCACCAATTCTGCCCTAATGTGAGCCTAGCACCATGTTGTAATAGGTCGAAGGCCAAGGTGCATGTTTCTGCAGACCATTTGGATCAGTTGGCCCAGAAAATTTCGAGCTATAAGTGCGAAATAGTTTGTTTTTCAATCTTGCGATCCGTTTTTGAGGCACGAACCGCCTTTTTGGGCTAGATATTTTAGTGTGCGTGCACGTGTGTATGTGGATGTGTAAATTCTTCCAGATCGGAAAGTTAGAAGTCCTATCATCTCAATTCTCCGATACCTTTCCAACACCTATGAAAATTACTCAAACGATGCTTTTTCTGACTCACGTTTATAGTCTCGATCAATACCATCAATAGGGTGAGTTTTGTTTTTTCTCTATTCACCGATTCTGCCCTAATGTGAGGCTAGCACCATGTTGTAACAGGTCCATGGACAAGGTGCATATTTCTGCAGACCATTCGGATCAGTTGGCCCAGAAAATTTCAAGCTATAAGTGCGAAATAGTTTGTTTTTCCAATCTTGCGATCCGTTTTTGAGGGCACGGACCGCCTTTTTTGGGCTAGATATTTTTAGTGCACGTGCACGTGTGTATGTGGATGTGTAAATTCTTCCAGATCGAAAAGTTAGAAGTCCTATCATCTCAATTCTCCGATACCTTTCCAACACCTATGAAAATTACTCAAACGGAGCTTTTTCTGACTCACGTTTATAGTCTCGGTCAATACCATCAATAGGGTGAGTTTTGTCTTTTCTCTGTTCACCGATTCTGCCCTAATGTGAGCCTAGCACCATGTTGTAACAGGTCCATGGCCAAGGTGCATGTTTCGCAGACCACTCGGATCAGTTGGCCCCAGAAAATTTCGAGCTATAAGTGCGAAATAGTTTGTTTTTTCAATCTTGCGATCCGTTTTTGAGGGCACGAACCGCCTTTTTTGAGCTAGATATTTTTAGTGTGCGTGCACGTGTGTATGTGGATGTGTAAATTCTTCCAGATTAGAAAGTTAGAAGTCCTATCATCTCAATTCTCCGATACCTTTCCAACACCTATGAAAATTACTCAAACGGAGCTTTTTCTGACTCACGTTTATAGTCTCGGTCAATACCATCAATAGGGTGAGTTTTGTCTTTTCTCTGTTCACCGATTCTGCCCTAATGTGAGCCTAGCACCATGTTGTAACAGGTCCATGGCCAAGGTGCATGTTTCTGCAGACCATTCGGATCAGTTGGCCCAGAAAATTTCGAGCTATAAGTGCGAAATAGTTTGTTTTTTCAATCTTGCGATCCGTTTTTGAGGGCACGAACCGCCTTTTTTGGGCTAGATATTTTTAGTGTGCGTGCACGTGTGTATGTGGATGTGTAAATTCTTCCAGATCGGAAAATTAGAAGTCCTATCATCTCAATTCTCCGATACCTTTCCAACACCTATGAAAATTACTCAAACGGTGCTTTTTCTGACTCACGTTTATAGTCTCGATCAATACCATCAATAGGGTGAGTTTTGTCTTTTCTCTGTTCACCGATTCTGCCCTAATGTGAGCCTAGCACCATGTTGTAACAGGTCCATGGACAAGGTGCATATTTCTGCAGACCATTCGGATCAGTTGGCCCAGAAAATTTCAAGCTATAAGTGCGAAATAGTTTGTTTTTCCAATCTTGCGATCCGTTTTTGAGGGCACGGACCGCCTTTTTTGGGCTAGATATTTTTAGTGCGTGCACGTGTGTATGTGGATGTGTAAATTCTTCCAGATCGGAAAGTTAGAAGTCCTATCATCTCAATTCTCCAATACCTTTCCAACACCTATGAAAATTACTCAAACGGAGCTTTTTCTGACTCACGTTTATAGTCTCGGTCAATACCATCAATAGGGTGAGTTTTGTCTTTTCTCTGTTCACCGATTCTGCCCTAATGTGAGCCTAGCACCATGTTGTAACAGGTCCATGGCCAAGGTGCATGTTTCCGCAGACCACTCGGATCAGTTGGCCCAGAAAATTTCGAGCTATAAGTGCGAAATAGTTTGTTTTTTCAATCTTGCGATCCGTTTTTGAGGGCACGAACCGCCTTTTTTGGGCTAGATATTTTAGTGTGCGTGCACGTGTGTATGTGGATGTGTAAATTCTTCCAGATCGGAAAGTTAGAAGTCCTATCATCTCAATTCTCCGATACCTTTCCAACACCTATGAAAATTACTCAAACGGTGCTTTTTCTGACTCACGTTTATAGTCTCGATCAATACCATCAATAGGGTGAGTTTTGTTTTTTCTCTGTTCACCGATTCTGCCCTAATGTGAGGCTAGCACCATGTTGTAACAGGTCCATGGACAAGGTGCATATTTCTGCAGACCATTCGGATCAGTTGGCCCAGAAAATTTCAAGCTATAAGTGCGAAATAGTTTGTTTTTCCAATCTTGCGATCCGTTTTTGAGGGCACGGACCGCCTTTTTTGGGCTAGATATTTTTAGTGCGCGTGCACGTGTGTATGTGGATGTGTAAATTCTTCCAGATCGGAAAGTTAGAAGTCCTATCATCTCAATTCTCCGATACCTTTCCAACACCTATGAAAATTACTCAAACGGAGCTTTTTCTGACTCACGTTTATAGTCTCGGTCAATACCATCAATAGGGTGAGTTTTGTCTTTTCTCTGTTCACCGATTCTGCCCTAATGTGAGCCTAGCACCATGTTGTAACAGGTCCATGGCCAAGGTGCATGTTTCTGCAGACCACTCGGATCAGTTGGCCCAGAAAATTTCGAGCTATAAGTGCGAAATAGTTTGTTTTTTCAATCTTGCGATCCGTTTTTGAGGGCACGAACCGCCTTTTTTGAGCTAGATATTTTTAGTGTGCGTGCACGTGTGTATGTGGATGTGTAAATTCTTCCAGATCAGAAAGTTAGAAGTCCTATCATCTCAATTCTCCGATACCTTTCCAACACCTATGAAAATTACTCAAACGGAGCTTTTTCTGACTCACGTTTATAGTCTCGGTCAATACCATCAATAGGGTGAGTTTTGTCTTTTCTCTGTTCACCGATTCTGCCCTAATGTGAGCCTAGCACCATGTTGTAACAGGTCCATGGCCGAGGTGCATGTTTCTGCAGACCACTCGGATCAGTTGGCCTAGAAAATTTCGAGATATAAGTGCGAAATAGTTTGTTTTTTCAATCCTGCGGTCCGTTTTTGAGGGCACGAACCGCCTTTTTTGGGCTAGATATTTTTAGTGTGCGTGCACGTGTGTATGTGGATGTGTAAATTCTTCCAGATCGGAAAATTAGAAGTCCTATCATCTCAATTCTCTGATACCTTTCCAACACCTATGAAAATTACTCAAACGGTGCTTTTTCTGACTCACGTTTATAGTCTCGATCAATAGCATCAATAGGGTGAGTTTTGTCTTTTCTCTGTTCACCGATTTTGCCCTAATGTGAGGCTAGCACCATGTTGTAACAGGTCCATGGACAAGGTGCATTCTTCTGCAGACCATTCGGATCAGTTGGCCCAGAAAATTTCAAGCTATAAGTGCGAAATAGTTTGTATTTCCAATCTTGCGAGCCGTTTTTGAGGGCACGGACCGCCTTTTCTGGGCTAGATATTTTTAGTGCGCGTGCACGTGTGGATGTGGATGTGCAAATTCTTCCAGATCGGAAAGTTAGCAGTCCTATCATCTCAATTCTCCAATACCTTTCCAACACCTATGAAAATTACTCAAACGGAGATTTTTCTGACTCACGTTTATAGTCTCGGTCAATACCATCAATAGGGTGAGTTTTGTCTTTATCTGTTCACCGATTCTGCCCTAATGTGAGCCTAGCACCATGTTGTAACAGGTCCATGGCCAAGGTGCATGTTTCTGCAGACCACTCGGATCAGTTGGCCCGAAAATTTGAGCTATAAGTGCGAAATAGTTTGTTTTTCAATCTTGCGATCCGTTTTTGAGGGCACGAACCGCCTTTTTGAGCTAGATATTTTTAGTCTGCGTGCGTGTGTATGTGGATGTGTAAATTCTTCCAGATCAGAAAGTTAGAAGTCCTATCATCTCAATTCTCCGATACCTTTCCAACACCTATGAAAATTACTCAAACGGAGCTTTTTCTGACTCACGTTTATAGTCTCGGTCAATACCATCAATAGGGTGAGTTTTGTCTTTTCTCTGTTCACCGATTCTGCCCTAATGTGAGCCTAGCACCATGTTGTAACAGGTCCATGGCCAAGGTGCATGTTTCTGCAGACCACTCGGATCAGTTGGCCCGAAAATTTGAGATATAAGTGCGAAATAGTTTGTTTTTCAATCTTGCGATCCGTTTTTGAGGGCACGAACCGCCTTTTTGGGCTAGATATTTTTAGTGTGCGTGCGTGTGTATGTGGATGTGTAAATTCTTCCAGATCGGAAAATTAGAAGTCCTATCATCTCAATTCTCTGATACCTTTCCAACACCTATGAAAATTACTCAAACGGTGCTTTTTCTGACTCACGTTTATAGTCTCGATCAATAGCATCAATAGGGTGAGTTTTGTCTTTTCTCTGTTCACCGATTTTGCCCTAATGTGAGGCTAGCACCATGTTGTAACAGGTCCATGGACAAGGTGCATTCTTCTGCAGACCATTCGGATCAGTTGGCCCAGAAAATTTCAAGCTATAAGTGCGAAATAGTTTGTATTTCCAATCTTGCGAGCCGTTTTTGAGGGCACGGACCGCCTTTTCTGGGCTAGATATTTTTAGTGCGCGTGCACGTGTGGATGTGGATGTGCAAATTCTTCCAGATCGGAAAGTTAGCAGTCCTATCATCTCAATTCTCCAATACCTTTCCAACACCTATGAAAATTACTCAAACGGAGATTTTTCTGACTCACGTTTATAGTCTCGGTCAATACCATCAATAGGGTGAGTTTTGTCTTTTATCTGTTCACCGATTCTGCCCTAATGTGAGCCTAGCACCATGTTGTAACAGGTCCATGGCCAAGGTGCATGTTTCTGCAGACCATTCGGATCAGTTGGCCCAAAAAATTTCGAGCTATAAGTGCGAAATAGTTTGTTTTTTCAATCTTGCGATCCGTTTTTGAGGGCACGAACCGCCTTTTTTGAGCTAGATATTTTTAGTCTGCGTGCGTGTGTATGTGGATGTGTAAATTCTTCCAGATCGAAAGTTAGAAGTCCTATCATCTCAATTCTCGATACCTTTCCAACACCTATGAAAATTACTCAAGCGGAGCTTTTTCTCGACTCACGTTTATAGTCTCGGTCAATACCATCAATAGGGTGAGTTTTGTCTTTTCTCTGTTCACCGATTCTGCCCTAATGTGAGCCTAGCACCATGTTGTAACAGGTCCATGGCCGAGGTGCATGTTTCTGCAGACCACTCGGATCAGTTGGCCCAGAAAATTTCGAGATATAAGTGCGAAATAGTTTGTTTTTTCAATCTTGCGATCCGTTTTTGAGGGCACGAACCGCCTTTTTCGGGCTAGATATTTTTAGTGTGCGTGCACGTGTGTATGTGGATGTGTAAATTCTTCCAGATCGGAAAATTAGAAGTCCTATCATCTCAATTCTCTGATACCTTTCCAACACCTATGAAAATTACTCAAACGGTGCTTTTTCTGACTCACGTTTATAGTCTCGATCAATAGCATCAATAGGGTGAGTTTGGTCTTTTCTCTGTTCACCGATTTTGCCCTAATGTGAGGCTAGCACCATGTTGTAACAGGTCCATGGACAAGGTGCATTCTTCTGCAGACCATTCGGATCAGTTGGCCCAGAAAATTTCAAGCTATAAGTGCGAAATAGTTTGTATTTCCAATCTTGCGAGCCGTTTTTGAGGGCACGGACCGCCTTTTCTGGGCTAGATATTTTTAGTGCGGCGTGCACGTGTGGATGTGGATGTGCAAATTCTTCCAGATCGGAAAGTTAGAAGTCCTATCATCTCAATTCTCAATACCTTTCCAACACCTATGAAAATTACTCAAGCGGAGATTTTTTCGACTCACGTTTATAGTCTCGGTCAATACCATCAATAGGGTGAGTTTTGTCTTTTATCTGTTCACCGATTCTGCCCTAATGTGAGCCTAGCACCATGTTGTAACAGGTCCATGGCCAAGGTGCATGTTTCGCAGACCACTCGGATCAGTTGGCCCGAGAAAATTTCGAGCTATAAGTGCGAAATAGTTTGTTTTTCAATCTTGCGATCCGTTTTTGAGGGCACGAACCGCCTTTTTGAGCTAGATATTTTAGTCTGCGAACCGCCTTTTTGGGCGTGTGTATGTGGATGTGTAAATTCTTCCAGATCGGAAATTAGAAGTCCTATCATCTCAATTCTCCGATACCTTTCCAACACCTATGAAAATTACTCAAATGGTGCTTTTTCTGACTCACATTTATAGTCTCGATAAATACCATCAATAGGGTGAGTTTTTTTTTCTCTGTTCACCGATTCTGCCCTAATGTGAGCCTAGCACCATGTTGTAACAGGTCCATGGACAAGGTGCATATTTCTGCAGACCATTCGGATCAGTTGGCCTAGAAAATTTCAAGCTATAAGTGCGAAATAGTTTGTTTTTCCAATCTTGCGATCCGTTTTTGAGGCACGGACCGCTTTTCTGGGCTAGATATTTTTAGTGCTGCGTGCGCGTGTGATGTGGATGTGCAAATTCTTCCAGATCGGAAAGTTAGAAGTCCTATCATCTCAATTCTCCAATACCTTTCCAACACCTATGAAAATTACTCAAACGGAGATTTTTCTGACTCACGTTTATAGTCTCGGTCAATACCATCAATAGGGTGAGTTTTGTCTTTTCTCTGTTCACCGATTCTGCCCTAATGTGAGCCTAGCACCATGTTGTAACAGGTCCATGGCCAAGGTGCATGTTTCTGCAGACCATTCGGATCAGTTGGCCCAGAAAATTTCGAGCTATAAGTGCGAAATAGTTTGTTTTTTCAATCTTGCGATCCGTTTTTGAGGGCACGAACCGCCTTTTTTGGGCTAGATATTTTAAGTGCGCGTGCACGTTCGTATGTGGATGTGTAAATTCTTCCAGATCAGAAAGTTTAAGTCCTATCATCTCAATTCTCGATACCTTTCCAACACCTATGAAAATTACTCAAGCGGAGCTTTTTTACGACTCACGTTTATAGTCTCGGTCAATACCATCAATAGGGTGAGTTTTGTCTTTTCTCTGTTCACCGATTCTGCCCTAATGTGAGCCTAGCACCATGTTGTAACAGGTCCATGGCCGAGGTGCATGTTTCTGCAGACCACTCGGATCAGTTGGCCCAGAAAATTTCGAGCTATAAGTGCGAAATAGTTTGTTTTTTCAATCTTGCGATCCGTTTTTGAGGGCACGAACCGCCTTTTTTGGGCTAGATATTTTTAGTGTGCGTGCACGTGTGTATGTGGATGTGTAAATTCTTCCAGATCGGAAAATTAGAAGTCCTATCATCTCAATTCTCTGATACCTTTCCAACACCTATGAAAATTACTCAAACGGTGCTTTTTCTGACTCACGTTTATAGTCTCGATCAATACCATCAATAGGGTGAGTTTTGTCTTTTCTCTGTTCACCGATTCTGCCCTAATGTGAGGCTAGCACCATGTTGTAACAGGTCCATGGACAAGGTGCATATTTCTGCAGACCATTCGGATCAGTTGGCCCAGAAAATTTCAAGCTATAAGTGCGAAATAGTTTGTTTTTCCAATCTTGCGATCCGTTTTTGAGGGCACGGACCGCCTTTGTTGGGCTAGATATTTTTAGTGCGCGTGCACGTGTGGATGTGGATGTGCAAATTCTTCCAGATCGGAAAGTTAGCAGTCCTATCATCTCAATTCTCCGATACCTTTCCAACACCTATGAAAATTACTCAAACGGAGATTTTTCTGACTCACGTTTATAGTCTCGGTCAATACCATCAATAGGGTGAGTTTTGTCTTTTATCTGTTCACCGATTCTGCCCTAATGTGAGCCTAGCACCATGTTGTAACAGGTCCATGGCCAAGGTGCATGTTTCTGCAGACCACTCGGATCAGTTGGCCCAGAAAATTTCGAGCTATAAGTGCGAAATAGTTTGTTTTTTCAATCTTGCGATCCGTTTTTTAGGGCACGAACCGCCTTTTTGAGCTAGATATGTTTAGTGTGCGTGCTGCGTGTGTATGTGGATGTGTAAATTCTTCCGGATCAGAAAGTTAGAAGTCCTATCATCTCAATTCTCCGATACCTTTCCAACACCTATGAAAATTACTCAAACGGAGCTTTTTCTGACTCACGTTTATAGTCTCGGTTAATACCATCAATAGGGTGAGTTTTGTCTTTTCTCTGTTCACCGATTCTGCCCTAATGTGAGCCTAGCACCATGTTGTAACAGGTCCATGGCCGAGGTGCATGTTTCTGCAGACCACTCGGATCAGTTGGCCCGAAAATTTCGAGCTATAAGTGCGAAATAGTTTGTTTTTCAATCTTGTGATCCGTTTTTGAGGGCACGAACCGCCTTTTTGGGCTAGATATTTTTAGTGTGCGTGCGCGTGTATGTGGATGTGTAAATTCTTCCAGATCGGAAAATTAGAAGTCCTATCATCTCAATTATCGATACCTTTCCAACACCTATGAAAATTACTCAAGCGGTGCTTTTTCTGACTCACGTTTATAGTCTCGATCAATACCATCAATAGGGTGAGTTTTGTCTTTTCTTTGTTCACCGATTCTGCCCTAATGTGAGGCTAGCACCATGTTGTAACAGGTCCATGGACAAGGTGCATACTTCTGCAGATCATTCGAATCAGTTGGCCCAGAAAATTTTGAGCTATAAGTGCGAAATAGTTTGTTTTTTCAATCTTGTGATCCGTTTTTGAGGGCACGAACCGCCTTTTTTGGTCTAGATATTTTTAGTGCGCGTGAACGTGTGCATGTGGATGTGTAAATTCTTCCAGATCGGAAAGTTAGAAGTCCTATCATCTCAATTCTCCGATACCTTTCCAACACCTATGAAAATTACTCAAACGGAGCTTTTTCTGACTCACGTTTATAGTCTCGGTCAATACCATCAATAGGGTGAGTTTTGTCTTTTCTCTGTTCACCGATTCTGCCCTAATGTGAGCCTAGAACCATGTTGTAACAGGCCCATGGCCAAAGCGCATGTTCTGCAGACCATTCGGATCAGTTATACGAAAATTTGAGCTATAAGTGCGAAATAGTTTGTTTTTTCAATCTTGAGATCCGTTTTTGAGTGCACGAACCGCCTTTTTTGGGCTAGATATTTTTAGTGTGCGTGCACATGTGTATGTGGATGTGTAAATTCTTCCAGATCGGAAAATTAGAAGTCCTATCATCTCAATTCTCCGATACCTTTCCAACACCTATGAAAATTACTCAAACAGTGCTTTTTTGACTCACGTTTATAGTCTTGATCAATACCATCAATAGGGTGAGTTTTGTCTTTTCTCTGTCACTGATTCTGCCCTAATGTGAGACTAGCACCATGTTGTAACAGGTCCATGGCCAAGGCGCATATTTCTGGAGACCACTCGGATCAGTTGGCCCAGAAAACTTCAGGCTATATGTGTGAAATAGTTTGTTTTTTCAATGTTGCGATCTGTTTTTGTGGGCATGAACCGCCTTTTTTGGGCTAGATATTTTCAGTGCGCGTGCACGTGTGTATGTGGATGTGTAAATTCTTCCAGATCGGAAAATTAGAAGTCCTGTCATCTCAATTCTCTGATACCTTTCCAACACCTAAGAAAATTACTCAAATGGTGCTTTTTCTGACACGCGTTTATAGTCTCGATCAATACCATCAATAGGGTGAGTTTTGTTTTTTCTCTGTTGACCAATTCTGCCCTAATGTCAGCCTAGCACCATGTTGTAATAGGTCGATGGCCAAGGCGCATATTTCTGCAGACCATTCGGATCAGTTGGCCCGGAAAATTTCGAGCTATAAGTGCGAAATAGTTTGTTTTTTCAATCTCGCGATCCGTTTTTGAGGGCACGAACCGCCTTTTTTGGGCTAGATATTTTTAGTGTGCGTGCATGTGTGTATGTGGATGTGTAAATTCTTTCAGATCGGAAAATTAGAAGTCCTATCATCTCAATTCTCCGATACCTTTCCAACACCTATGAAAATTACTCAAACGGTGCTTTTTCTGACTCACGTTTATAGTCTCGATCAATACCATCAATAGGGTGAGTTTTGTCTTTTCTCTTGTCGGTGTACTAAGGTAGGGGTACCTCAGTACCCCAACTTGTACCGCTGGCGGTTCTGACTCCTCGGCAGGGTTTACCATGTGCTCGCCGAAGACCTTCCTGCTCCACGGCAAATCATTCAAAGACAAAGTATACAAGGCAGAAGATCAAGACCCGGCAAGCGGAGCTTCTTGGGGAAGGCCGCCTCGAGCTTAATGTTACATCGCTCACGCAAGGCCCGGCAAGAGGAGCTTGCCGGGAAGACTAAAGATTACATCCTAGAAGACACGCCCGGCGGCTGTATGCGTCGGCGAGGGCCGAAGCGACAAGTTCTGAGCCCAGCAAGCTCCGGGTCCGGCAAAGTCAAGACCCGGCAAGGTGCTTGCCGGAGAGTTGCGCTGTGTGCCCGCTCCAGCTCATCAGCCCACGCGTGGCCACAGGGCCTTTCCGGGGCGCGTGGCGGATGGTCTGCAGCCTGGGGACACGGTGGCACTTCACGGTGGTGGATCCATCACCGTGGCGGATTGGAGACGCAAGGCGGGAGCTTTTTGGGGTCGACGGCGACGGGCATTAAATGCCCTTGTCCCCCATGTCAAAGTAGGTAGCGACCACTGTTCACGACTTTGTAGCTTCTTTGTTCAAGACTGTTCCAACTACCACCTCTTTTACATTTTACCCCTTTCTCCTCGTTGACACTGTCGGTGACCCTTGCACTATAAAAGGAGGCCCATGCACAGCGTGGGGGGGTTCGACTCATTCGACACTACAACTCACGCACGCTCTTGAGCAAGAACAGAATAGAAACACAAAGCAGCGAGTAGGAGTTTGATCTCTCCGGAGAGCTCGAAGCTGGGTAAAAGCCGCCCGTGCTGCCTCGATCTGCTCTCCGTGCTCCCTCCGCCCTCGTCCGACTCACAAGGGCCCGGCCCCATAGGTGTTCGCGGCGGGCAGCCTTCCCCCCGACATCTCTGGCGCGCCAGGTAGGGGGCGTCGAGGTTGCGCGGACCTGATCCGGCGTTCGCGCGGGCGCGTTCTTCATCAACCTCTCCAGTTTCATCAGCAACTTCATCAACAATTGCGCCATGGCCCGAAGAAGAAGGCCGGAGGTTGCCTGCCGTCTGCGTCTCTTCCGCCGCCACGGAGCCAGCGGTGGGCGGAGGAAACGCCGTCGGAAAAGGTGGTCGCCGGCGAGGACACTCATGGCGCCACCGAATCCAGGACAAGGCGGATGACCGCGCCTCGGTCTCCGTGGACATTCGCGTCCATCTCAGCTACGACAACCCAGCAGCGCCATACCACGGGAGGTGGTATCCGCATCTTTGAGCAACGACTACACGGAGGCTCGCGGGATGCTCCGGACCACCATCGAGCACGAGCAAAGCGAAGGCGCGGGGCAGGGACGCTGCTCCTTCTAACGCTGTTAGAGTCCGAGCATATCCGCTCCTCGCCCGCTTCGCCCGCTCCCCTCCACTCCGGCAGAAGCGCTTCGCAAAGGCGCAATGCTCTCGACTTCCCTCCGGCGGCGGACAAGGTCAAGCGGAGGGCTACCATCGAGCCTGATCGCGCGCGCAACAACGACTCTTCACAGCAGCTGGCGACCTGCGCGGCGCGGCAAGCTGAGAAGACGGCCGGCGACGACGATAAGAGCGCCGAAGTGCGACCACCATGCACTCCCCGCCGCAGAAGCGAAAAGCCGCCCGCCGAACAACACCGGCAGCGGCTCCACGGCATCGTCGGATCCGCGGACTCGTCGGGATCAACGCCAGTCCTCGGCGACCGCGACATAAGAAGACGCTTCGGACCAGAATCGGCGCCGCCGAGAAGCTCGGCGACAATCGACCAGAGAGCTGGGAACACTGCCGGCGCGCGCGCCCGGTGAACCAGCGACTTGCCGTCTGCTGGCGAGCTGCCCTGCGTTCACCCGCGAGCTGCGGCGCGCGCCCGATGGCCCAGCATGAAGAATTTCAAGCGGCGTACGGAGAAATACGGCGGCAAGGCGCACCCTCGGAGTTCCTCGGTGTCTACACCATCGCGGTGCGAGGCTGCGGGCGCGACGAGAAGATTCTGGCGAACTACTTCCCGCTCGTGCTTAAGCGAGCGTTCGTTCTTGGCTTATGCACTTGCGAAAGCTCCATTTCTTCTTGGGCAGACCTTTGCCATCGGTTTGTCGGCGCTTTCACCTGGCGGCCACAAACCCCACGGCGAGAGAGCGATCTCCACATTTTAGCCCGAAGGAAGGAGAATCCTGCGCAAGTATATTCAACGCTTCAGCCGTGTGCAGCACAACATCCCGATGTCCACCTCCGCGCGGTTATCAGCGTTCCACGAGCGTCGCGTAACCGCCCGCATGCGTGAAGAGATGGCGATGACCAAGATTCGGGACGTCGGCGAGCTCTATGCTCTGGCTGATAAGGCGCCGCTGAAGAGGGAGGAGACTCCCGGGAGGATCTTGGCGCGGGAGAAAGTGATAGCTGACGACGCCGCCCGAAGAAAGAAGAGCGGCGGCGGAGCAACGAAAGAAGAACAACAAAGAGGTGCTTGCCGTTGAGAAGTCCGGCAAGGAGGCTCCCGCCAAGCAAACACAGGCTTGCGGCTCGGCAAGGAGTCTGCCTATGGCGGCAGCCGACAAGCGGGGATGCTCCGACAAGCAATATGCAAAATCCACCGCACCAAGGGCCACGATCTCTCCAAGCGCAAGCGCGTCGAGTATCTCGCCGAGCAGCAAAAAGCTGAGTACGAGAGGCGCGACAAGGAGAAGGCCCAAGGTGGCGGAGGAGAACCGAGCAAGCGGCCGTTCAATGGCGGGGAGGGCGCTTGCGGCAAGGCCAAGCAGCGGCAAGGTGATCGACCTCCCGGGGCGCGACAAGGATGAGGAAGGCGGCAGCGAAGACATGGAGGATGAGGATAACAATGAGCAGGAGTTCGAGAAGGCCACGGAGGTCTGTGCGTCGATGGTGGCGCCTCTGCACACCTCCCACCGCCAGCTAAAGCGGTGGGTGCGTGAGGTGAATGCACGGTGAGCCGCCCGTGGAGTCGCGAGCTCCTCTAATGGTCCAACATGCCCATCATTTTTGATCTTGAGGATCACCCCGACCGCACCACGCGGTCGGGTGCTTGCCGATGCTGGTCTCGCCCACCATCCGCAACCTCAAGGTCACCAAGATGTTGGTTGACGCGGGCGGGCTGAACTTGATCTCCTCTGCTGTGATCAAGAAACTCCAAATTCCAGATGGCGAGCTCGAAGAGACCGGTTCTTTCAAGAATCAACCGGGACGGAGCAAGCCCAAGGGAAAGATCACTCTGCCGGTGACCTTTGGCGGGGAGCTCAATTTCAGGACTGAGCGCATCACTTTCGACGTCGCCGATATTCCGTTGCCATACAACGGAATACTCGGCCGTCCTGCCCTCGCCAAGTTCATGGCAGCTTCCCATTATGCTTACAACGTACTCAAGATACCAGGGCCGATAAGCGTCATCACTGTCCACGGCGACAAGAAGGATGCGCTTATCTGCGCCGACAAGATCTACCGGGATGCAGCCGCTGCGGCCGAGAAGGATACACTTGCCGCTGAAGCTCCCGGGGGAAAGAAGACGAAGACCAAGTCCGGCAAGTGCTCTGGGGCCCACTCCAGCAACCGCACCTCTTCGGAGTGCTGCGCTGCCGTCGAGGACGTCCCGTCGAGCTCCACCGGCAAGAGTAAAAAGGGAATGGCCGCTCCGCCGGCAACCAAGAAGGTGTCCGCCAAGGAGGACGGCACTGGTGGTACCTTCACCATCAGTGCCACGCTTGACAGCAAATAGGAAAGCGCGCTCGTTGCCTTCCTGCGGGCGAATGTCGATGTGTTTGCATGGCAACCATCTGACATCCCCGGTGTTCCCAGGAAGGTGATTGAGCACAAGCTTGCTGTTTGCCCTCATCTGTGACCCATCAAGCAAAAAGTGAGGAAGCAAGCCGTGGGCGCCAAGAATTCATCGGCGAAGAAATCAAGAAGCTAGAGGCAGCAGGCCTAGTTAGAGGTGTGATCCATCCGACGTGGTTAGCAAACCCGATTGCGTGCGTGCGCAAGGCCAACGGAAATGGAGACTGTGTATAGACTTCACCGATGTGAATAAAGCATGTCCCAAGGATCCATTCCCTTGCCGCGCATTGACCAGATTGTTGACTCCATCTGCGGATGTGAGCTACTCGCTTTCTTGATGCATACTCTGGCTATCACCAAATCTTTATGGCCAAAGAGGATGAAGAAGACTGCATTTATCACTCCATGTGGCACTTATTGCTTCATCGCATGCCATTTGGATGAAGAATGCAGGATCAACATTTGCAAGGGTAGTGTATACTGCTTTTGAGCCACAGATCCACAGAAATTTAGAGGCTTACATGGATGATATCGTGGTGAAGAGCAAGAGCAAGGATACGCTGATTCAAGATTTGGAAGAAACATTTCAGAACCTGCGCAAGATACAGCTCAAGTTGAACCCGAGAAGTGCGTCTTTGGAGTTCCTCGGCAAACTTCTCGGGTTCTTTAGGTCAATCCTGAGGGGATTGAAGCCAATCCCGACAAGATTAAAGCCATTGAGCAGATCGAAGCCCCCGGCGAGTCAAGGATGTCGAAGGCTTGCAGGTTGTGTGGCTGCCCTCGGTGAGGTTCATTTCAAAGTCTGCGAGCGCGCCCTACCTTTCTTCAAAATCTTGAAGAAGGCAGGTCCCATGAAGTGGACTCGAAGCGGAGGCAGCTGCTGAGATTTGAAGCGGTACCTATCCTCCACTCCAATACTTGTCGCACCTAGACCACGGGAGAAGTTGCTGCTGTACCTGGCGGCAACCAACCAGGTGGTTAGTGCTGCGTTAATAGCGGAGAGGAGTCCGACGAGGAGGCTACACAACCGCAAGCGAGTCCAGCGACAAGCGGGGCTGCTCCGACAAGCTCTGGCCCGACAAGGACAACTCTGCGCAGGAGCAGGATGAGGTGCGGAAGAAGATGGTGCAGCGCCCGGTGTATTTTGTAAGTTCCCTTCTCCGGGGCTAGATCAAGATACTGCAGTGCGCAAAAGTTGCTTTCGGCCTCCTCATGGCCTCGAGAAAGCTGCGCCATTACTTCCGAGCACACGAGATAACATGGTCACTCGCTTCCGCTGAAGAGGATATTGCACAACCCAATAAGCAGGCAGGATTGTTGAGTGGGCACCTTGGAGCTGTCGAGCTTTGGACTCAAGTTTGAAAGTACTTCAACCATCTGAGCCGAGCTTTGGCAGAATTTATAGCGAGTGGACCCCAACGCCCGATGAAGAAGTCCAAGAAACAAGTACACCCGCATAAGAAGCGACAAGTGAATGGGTAATGTACTTTGATGGTGCCTTCTCGGCTGCAAGGCGCCGGTGCGGCGTAGTACTCATCGCGCCCACCGGGAGAGCACCTCAAGTATGTTATCCGGATGCACTTCCCAAGGAACAAGCGACAAACAACACTGCTGAATATGAAGGTTTGCTCGCCGGCCTCGGATTGCGGCGAACTTGGGATCAGGAAGTTGATTGTCGCGGGGAGATTCTCGTTGGTGGTCCGCAAGTTAGTAAGAGCTATCGAGCCCTTTGATGGAAGCTTATGTTGATGAAGTGAGGAAGCTTGAGGCGCTTTGAAGGTTTGCAGATGGAGCACGCCCCGAGAGCTCGAATGAAATCGCAGATGGCCTTTCAAAGTGTGCCGATGAAGTTACTGTGGAACGGGGACCTTCTTGCTCAAGCTGGCTCAACCATCCGTCACGCCATCAATTGGGCAGTCCAAGAAGAAGAAAGTTGGTCTCCGGCGACTACTTGCCGGCGGGTCTCCCGAGGCCGCCGCCAAGGTCCCCAAGATCAAGCGACTGAACGGCGAGGAACATGCGCTCCTGCGGATCCTCGGATCTGTCAGATTGAATTAAGTGTTCCCGACAAGCCTCGCCCGGCGAGCTTGCGGGACCTTCGACTCGGCGAGCTGAGTTTCTTGCCGTAGAAGCTGAGGTTCCCGCAGCGGCCCTCATGCCTTTAGTCCTTGCCGTTGAGCCCCAAGCTCCGGCATGGGCGCAGCAGATCGTCCGTTTTTGCAAACTGGAGAACTTCCCGACGACCCAGAAGAAATAGAAGATAACCAGAGACAGTCAAGTATGTACCGGTTCGTGGATAACGAGCTGTACTGGAAGAAAACTCAATGGTGTCGATGAAGTGCATCTCCGGGGAAGATGGGCCGAAGCTGTTGGCGAAATACGGAGGCATATGGCCACCATATTGGCGCAAGAGGCGCTTGCCGGAAAGCTTTCCGGCAAGGGTTCTTTGGCAAAAAGCCCTCAAGATGCAACTCGCACTAGTAACCAAGTGTGAAGCATGCAGTTCCATGCAAAGCAGATTCATCACCAGCTCAAGCTCTCCAAACAATCCCTTTGTCCTGGCCCTTCGGTGCGGGGCTCGATATCCTTGGCCCCTTCCCCATGCTGTCGGGGCTTTGAGTACTTATGCGTAGCAATCGACAAGTTCACAAATGTCGAAGTGGAGCCAGCGAGAAAGGTGATGAAGACAATCAGCGGTCAAGTTCTTGGTCGATTGTGTGCGTTTGGGATCCCTAACAGGATTATCACCGACAACGGTACACAATTCACTAATCGCACCTTCATGCAAGTCGTCCAAGACCTTGGCGCCAAGGTCTGTTTCGCTTCATTGCTCACCCGAGGAGCAACGGTCAAGCGGAGAGGGCCAATGCTGAAGTGCTGCGCGGGCTCAAGACAAGAACTTTCGACAGGCTGAGCAAGTGCGGAAGAAATTGGATAGAGGAGCTGCCGGCGGCTCTTTGGTCAATCAGAACGACACCAAATCGAGCCACCGGACAGACACCTTTGCTCTAGTCTATGGAGCGAGGCAGTTCTCCCCACGGAACTCGTATACGGATCTCCTCGAGTGCTCGCTATGATGAGCTCGAGCAAAAGCAACTGCGGCAAGATGATGCATTGCTCCTTGAGGAGGGGCGTCTCGGGCTGCTTAGACGAGCTGCTCGATACCAGCAGGCCTTGCGCCGCTACCATAGCCGCAAGGTCAAAGCCAGGAGTCTCGAGGAAAGCGACCTTGTTCTTGGCGTGTTCAGTCCGCCAAGAATTCCAACAAGTTGGCCTTGAAGTGGGAAGGCCCTTATCGGGTGAGACAAGTCACGAGGCCGGCGCAGTCCGCCTCGAGACGAAGAAGGCTTACCGGTGAGCAACTCCTGGAATATAGAGCATCTTCGCAAATTTCACCCATAAAGCGCGGTTGCCGTGATCCGCTCCGCAACCACCTTTTGTACAAGCTTTGCCGCTGTTGCATGTAACCCTTTGTACAAAGCGGCGCGAGACCCGTGCACCGATAAAGTTTACGTGTTTTGCGCTAGTTGCCTTTCCGTGCTTTTCTTTGCTATTTGCATGTGTTATTTGGCATCTCTTGTGCGACACACATATCCGATAAGCAATAGCGCGAAAAGCCATATATTTGTTTCCCTCTTCTCTTTCCTTGCCTCTTAAGCGGAAGGAACATTCCTCGCGCACAAGTTTGCGGGGAAGGAAATGGAGGATGAACCAAGTGCTGTTCAAGAAAGAGAAGCTTGCGGAGAGCGCACGAGATCACGAAAGCTAAGTTATTAGAATTTGAGGAGTTCAAAATTTTAAATTTTAAGTTGCCTTCCTTGGACAACCGCACTTTGTATGGAAAACACATGCGGCGGAGGAACCTACCGTGGATAGCCGCACCCTTATCTTGTTTCGAGCACGCTCAGCGATTTAAGTGAGCTGCGACAAGTGTCGCGCCCTTGTTTCGTTTCGAGTCCGCTCAGCAAGCTAAGTGCGTTGCGACTAGTCAGCAGCAAGGTTGCTTGCGGTAAGACCTCGCCAGCGGGCTGCTTGAGTTGACACTCAGCGCTTCGCGGCAAGGGCCCCTGCCGGCAAGTTCCTAGAAGCATAGGGTTGGAGCATACAAAGTTGAGGATCGAGAACAAGGGAGATAACACTGCATCTATTGATCAAAATAAAGATAATATCGTACAAGGAATAACTTGACGCGATGACTAATGAGTTCATAACACCCTATGCAGCAACAAAAGAGATAAAGATAAAGGAGGCCTAGTCTGCGGTGCGCCCTCCACCACAGAGATCTTGTTCACTTTGGCAATGATGTGGGCGACCTGCTCCTTGAGCCTCCATATTCGCGTCGGCCGGCAAGCCGCGAAGAACGTTGGTGAGGTTTATGCGGGATTGCGGTATACAATCTTCGTCCACTGCGCTCCATGGTTCCGTGCACAGCCGGCGTGAGTCTCCTCGGCGAGTTCTTGCGAGGATCTTCTTCGCAGATTTGCAAGGGCCGCACGATCCCCAAGAAGAGGCTGAGTTTGGCGCTGGGAGGAGATTTGGATCCGGGAGTAGATGAGATGCTCCGGCTTGGCGCAAGCAGAGCTCTGGTCAATGTCGGACGCACAAGACACCAAGTCCTCGGTCCATAACTTCGGCGGTGCGGTGGAAGTGCTCGGCTGCTTTGTTGGCGCTGTCCACCAAAGCTCGCTCTCGCGGAGCTCCTCCTTCAACTTGGTCTCCGATCCCGGCGGCGTCGAGCGAGTCCCTCGGCAGAGACTTGCAGCTCAAGATCCTCGATGGAGTCTTTGGCGGCCTTCAACTTGTCGCCCTTCTTGGAAAGACACACCTGGAGTTTCGAGTTGGTGTGGGCATCCTTCTCGTGCTCCGTGTTGGCTGGCGACCTTCTCCACGCCGCCTTCAAGAACTCCTCCAGCTGCGCGACCTTGGCGGCAAGCTCCTCCTTGGCGGTCTCCCGGCAGCAGTGGCGGTTTCGCCTCCTTGAGTTCCCGCCAAGGGCCTGCTCCCGAGCGGCAAGGTCTTCCTCGTGGAGTCGAGGTTGACCTTCCGCTGGGCAGTTCTCCTTCCGCGGGACAGCTCCTCCCGGCGAGCCGCTGCTGCTCTTGGCCTCGGCCTTCTCCAGCAACCACTCTTCATACTCCCGGCGAAGTCGCTTGCGCTCCTCCGCCACCTCGCGGAGAGCAGCCTGGTTGGCGGCGCTGAGCTCCGCCGACGCTTCTCCATCTCTTGGCGGCTTTGGTGGCGAGGCTTCCCGAAGCGAGCCGCTGCTGGCCCGGTAAAGGGCCGGGAGCTGGTGAAGCAGCTTCTCCTCCTCAGGCCCGTCGCTCCGCCGATCTCCTCGACGATCTTCAAGCCCAGCGGGCGAGGACCTCCCATCAAAGGCCTCGCCCTCGCGGGAGCTTCATGACGAAGAGCCCCACGGCACTGGATGAAGGCGCCGTTGGGGCTTTCAAGTAGTAGCCGGACTGCTCTTCTCCGGCGGAAGGGTCGGCGACAGCGCAAGCGCCTTGATGCTCCCGCCGCCTCCGGGCTAGCAGTGCGGTCGCCGCCCCCCTCCCCGGCCGCCGCGTCCGCAGCCGGAGCGGTCTCTGGCGCATTTGGCCCGGCGGCTCCCGCCGTGTCCTCGGCAACAGGGACGTCGCCGCCGCCGCCTTGCGCGTCCTCCTCCTCAACAATGACGACTTCCGTCTCCATCTGCTCGGGGGGAGGAGGATCTAGAAGAAGAAGAAAAAGCAAAGAAGTTCAAACAAATATCCAAAAAAGAGACAACGCCAAGAAGACAAAGTTGCAGAACCTACCTTGGCGGACGACGTCAGTGGCGGGCTCCCTTGCCGGGGAGCTCTGCCTTGGCGGAGTGGCCGCCCTCGCCGGGCTGCTCGCCCTCGGCGGAGTACCCGCCCTTGGCGGAGTGCTCACCCTTGCCGGGGAGCTCGACCTTGGCGGGGACGGCGGGGCCTGCGGCTCCTCGGGGGCGACCTCCGGACGCTCCTGCCGCTGTGGCTCCACCTCTGCACAAGTCAAGACAAAAACATCAAGGCATTAGCACAAGACCAAAATCTTCAAACGCGCCCGGCGAGCGAAAGTGCAGAACCCAGACTTACGCTGGGGGCTGCGCTTGGGAAACTGCTCCTTGAGCAGCGCTCCGGGTCCGGCAAGCTTGGCTCAAGCCGCGTCCCGGTCGCCGTGGTGGCGAGTCGTCCGCGACTTCGACCACGGGCACCTTGGCCTTCTTCGCCGCGCGCTGGGCCAAGGTCCTGAAATCAACGCAAGAAACAAGATTAGATTCAACAATGGTCAAGGCGAAATTTGAGAAGATGAAGATCTCGGATACTTACTCCTGTTCCTCCTCGTCGTCTTCGCTCAAGGCGGAGAAGTCATACTCCACAGGGGCGTCGCGAGGAGCAGGGGGCGAATTCCTCGGCGCTTGGCGGTCCTCGGCGCAGCTTGGCTTCCCGGGAAGTTTGCGCTGGTTGTTGCCGGGGCCTGCGCCTCGCTTCCGTCGCCGCCTTGAGGCGCTTGATGGAGAACGCCTAGGGCTTGCCCGAGGCGGGGAGGTCTCCGACGACGAGGAGAGGTCGTCGGCGTAGAGATCCGTGGACCCACCGGCGTCCTCGGCGGCCTCGGCGTCCTCCTCCTCCTCCTCCTCGCCGGCTGGCTCGCCGGGCCCAGCGCCCTGCGCTGCGGCCCCTTTCCCTCTGGCGCCTCCGCTCCCTCCGGCGCATTCGCTTCCTGCGGCGCCTCCGCTCCCTCCGCGGCGCCACCTCTTGCCGCTGCCTCGGCGCGATGCGAGATCCGGAGTACCTCGGAGGGGGACCCCGCGAAGCGTCGGGAGGAAGTTGTTGCAGTCTGCAGATCTCCGCCTCCGCTTGGCAGGACACATCCGCAGCCTACCGCTTCATCAGTGTATATCCAAATCCCCTGCCGCTCTTGGCTGCGGCGGCCTCTTCAGCCCGAAGCTATATACGCTATCTCCTGGTCCGTGATGTCCCGTGTCAGCCATCGGTCTCGTCCTTGTTCTTCGCCACCTCCTCAAGGTTGTCGAAGAAGCCGAGGACGTCTATTGGCTTGGGCGGAATCCATGTGCGCTCCACGCGTGCGAATCGCACGCGGGCATCATGGCGAGGAGGCTATCCCGAGCTGTCTTTGTTGCGAGGGGCACCACTCCCGGGGAGGTCTGAACCACTCTGGATGGGCCGGGTCATATTTAAAGAGTTCCCGGACCATCCCCTTCAGCTCCAGCGTCGTGAAGTTGAAGTTCAGCCCGGGGCACAGCCTCATTATATCCCCGCGCCGCCATACTCCCAGCCGGCCTTTTTCATCTTGGAAGGCGTGCGGCGGCGGAGAAATCTACGCCTACTTACGCAGCGGACAGCTTTGCTGCTCAAGGCGAAGAATCCAGATGAGGGCGGCGTTGAGCTTCAGCGTCGTCCGGATCGAGATCGCTCGATCCCGGCCGCAAGACGATAGGAGTTGTGCGGCGCGCGGTGAAGTCTTCGGCTCGTCTTCAATGATCCAGCACCGATCTGACGCCCTCTTCCCACTTGCCGCGGAGCTCCCGGCAAGTAAGACTCTTTCTTGTGCACGAAAAACCCAAGAAATTCCTCCGGAGAGGGGCGCGCCTCTCTGCTCTAGGAGTGAAGAAGTGCCTAAACAGCGCTACGTTTGGGTGTATTCCTATGAAGTTTTCGCACATGTGCGAAAACCGCCATTGTAAGGATGGCGTTGGGGTGAAATCAAGAAGGTGGAAGCCGTATGTGTGCATGACGCCGCAGAAGAATTCAGAAAAAGGAGGGCAAAGACCGCAGTGGAAGAAGGCTGCGAAGAAGTAGTACCCGCGGGGTAGTTGTCCTTAGTGGCGGCGGATGAGCTCTGTCCGAGGATGCGCATTGGTCTTCTTGGCCCGAACATGTAATATTTGTTCCAGAGTTCCCAAGGCCGAGCCGCGGCGAAGAACGACGTTCGCTTCCGCAGCGGCGAAGCCGCTTTTGCTCAGATTTCTCCTTCTTGGTCTTCTCCGCCTTCCCCTTCCGGTCTTGGGCCATGGCGGAGGCGGCGAGGGAAGGAGGACGAAGAGTCCGTGGCGCCGCAGACGCAAGAGACGGCGGAGGAGATGCGGAGGCGGGCGCAAAGGGATCTCTGGAGGAGAAAGAAGATGCAATGAGAGCAAAGAGAGGGAACCGCCTCTGCTTCCTCTCGCTTTTATGGGGAAGTGGGGGCGTTCCGCTCTTCCCATTAAAGAACGTGGGCACGCCCCATCCCACGGCGCCGCAATCGACGCGTGCTGCGCTTGGGGGACGCGGCAGATCTTGAAGTGGATTGACGCGCCGTGGGCCGCTTGTGCCGATGCCTTGCTTTTGGCCTGGCCCAACAGCGCTCGGCTTGCGTGTGTGGCCCAGGCCGGGGCTCTGTCGGTGTACTAAGGTAGGGGTACCTCAGTACCCCAACTTGTGCACGGGCGGTTGCAGCTCCCCGCGGCAGGGTTTACCACGTGCTCGCCGAAGACCTTCCTGCTCCACGTCAAATCATTCAAAGACAAAGTATACAAGACAGAAGATCAAGACCCCGGCAAGCGGAGCTTGCCGGGAAGGCCGTTCCAGGCTTAAGGTTACATCACTCACGCAAGGCCCTGGCAAGAGGAGCTTGCCAGGAAGACTAAACTATTACATCCTAGAAGACACGCCTCGGGCTGCTGTATGCGTCGGCGAGGCCGGAAGCGACAGTTACTGAGCCCGGCAAGCTCCGGGCCCGCAAGGTCAAGACCCGGCAAGGTGCTTGCCGGAGAGTTGCGCCAGGTGTTGCAGCGCTCAAGCTCATCAGCCGCACGCCTACAGGGCCTTTCCGGGGGCGTGGCGGATGGCTGTGCAGCTGGGGACACGGTGGCACTTCACGATGGTGGATCCATCGCCGTGGCGTGACGGAGACGCAAGGCGGGGAGCTTTTGGGGTCGACGGCGACAGGCATTAAATGCCCTTGTCCCCATTGTCAAAGTAGGTAGCGACCATTGCTCACGCCTTTGTAGCTTCACTGTTCAAGACTGCTCCAACTACCACCTCTTTTACATTTTACCCCTTTCTCCTCGTTGACACCTGTCGTGACCCCTTGCACTATAAAAGGAGGCCCATGCACAACGTGGAGGGTTCGACTCATTCGACACTACAACTCACGCACGCTCTTGAGCAAGAAATGAATAGAAACACAAAGCAGCAGAGGAGTTTTATCTCTCGGGAGAGCTCAAATTGGGTAAAAAAAGCCGCCAGCGTGCTCGCTCGTCTGCTTCTCTGTGCTCCCTCCGCCTCATACAAGACTCACAAGGCCCCGGCCCCATAGGTGTTCGCGGCGGGCAGCCTTCCCCCCGACATCTCTGTTCACCGATTCTGCCCTAATATGAGCCAAGCACCATGTTGTAACAGGTCCATGGCCAAGGTGCGTGTTTCTGCAGACAACTCGGATCAGTTGGCCCAGAAAATTTTGAGCTGTAAGTGCGAAATAGATTGTTTTTTCAATCTTGCGATCCGTTTTTGAGGGCACGAACCGCCTTTTTTGGGCTAGATATTTTTAGTGTGCGTGCACGTGTGTATGTGGATGTGTAAGTTCTTCCAGATCGGAAAGTTAGAAGTTCTATCATCTCAATTCTCCGATACCTTTCCAACACCTATGAAAATGACTCAAACGGAGCTTTTTCTGACTCACGTTTATAGTCTCGGTCAATACCATCAATAAGGTGAGTTTTGTCTTTTCTCTGTTCACCGATTCTGCCCTAATGTGAGCCTAGCACCATGTTGTAACAGGTCCATGGCCAAGGCGCATATTTCTGCAGACCATTCGGATCAGTTGGCCCAGAAAATTTCAAGCAATAAGTGCGAAATAGTTTGTTTTTCCAATCTTGCGATCCGTTTTTGAGGGCACGGACCGCCTTTTTTGGGCTAGATATTTTTAGTGTGCGTGCACATGTGTATGTGGATGTGTAAATTCTTCCAGATCGCAAAATTAGAAGTCCTATCATCTCAATTCTCCGATACCTTTCCAACACCTATGAAAATTACTCAAACAGTGCTTTTTTTGACTCACGTTTATAGTCTCGATCAATACCATCAATAGGGTGAGTTTTGTCTTTTCTCTGTCACTGATTCTGCCCTAATGTGAGGCTAGCACCATGTTGTAACAGGTCTATGGACAAGGTGCATATTTCTGCAGACCATTCGGATCAGTTGGCCCAGAAAATTTCAAGCTATAAGTGCGAAATAGTTTGTATTTCCAATCTTGCTAGCCGTTTTTTAGGGCACGGACTGCCTTTTCTGGGCTAGATATTTTTAGTGCGCGTGCACGTGTGGATGTGGATGTGCAAATTCTTCCAGATCGGAAAGTTAGAAGTCCTATCATCTCAATTCTCCGATACCTTTCCAACACCTATGAAAATTACTCAAACGGAGCTTTTTCTGACTCACGTTTATAGTCTCGGTCAATACCATCAATAGGGTGAGTTTTGTCTTTTCTCTGTTCACCGATTCTGCCCTAATGTGACCCTAGCACCATGTTGTAACAGGTCCATGGCCAAGGTGCATGTTTCTGCAGTCCACTCGGATCAGTTGGGCCAGAAAATTTCGAGCTATAAGTGCGAAATAGTTTGTTTTTTCAATCTTGCGATCCGTTTTTGAGGGCACGAACCGCCTTTTTTGGGCTAGATATTTTTAGTGTGCGTGCATGTGTGTATGTGGATGTGTAAATTCTTCCAGATCAGAAAGTTAGAAGTCCTATCATCTCAATTCTCCGATACCTTTCCAACACCTATGAAAATTACTCAGACGGTGCTTTTTCTGACTCACGTTTATAGTCTCGGTCAATACCATCAATAGGGTGAGTTTTGTCTTTTCTCTGTTCACCGATTCTGCCCTAATATGAGCCAAGCACCATGTTGTAACAGGTCCATGGCCAAGGTGCGTGTTTCTGCAGACAACTCGGATTAGTTGGCCCAGAAAATTTCGAGCTATAAGTGCGAAATAGTTTGTTTTTTCAATCTTGCGATCCGTTTTTGAGGGCACGAACCGCCTTTTTTGGGCTAGATATTTTTAGTGTGCGTGCACGTGTGTATGTGGATGTGTAAATTCTTCCAGATCGGAAAATTAGAAGTCCTATCATCTCAATTCTCTGATACCTTTCCAACACCTATGAAAATTACTCAAACGGTGCTTTTTCTGACACGCGTTTATAGTCTCGATCAATACCATCAATAGGGTGAGTTTTGTTTTTTCTCTGCTGACCGATTCTGCCCTAATGTCAGCCTAGCACCATGTTGTAATAGGTCGATGGCCAAGGCGCATATTTCTGCAGACCATTCGGATCAGTTGGCCCGGAAAATTTCGAGCTATAAGTGCGAAATAGTTTGTTTTTTCAATCTCGCGATCCGTTTTTGAGGGCACGAACCGCCTTTTTTGGGCTAGATATTTTT
>JAHHZJ010003439.1:0-73839 GCA_021437245.1 Aegilops speltoides
GGTGGAATGGTGATATTAAAACAAGGGTTTCCTCTACCCTTGATGACCAACTATATATATTGGGTGTTCTTCATTACATTGTCAGATATATGTTTGCTCACTTTAGTTAGAAATTGTGTGCACAAAAAAAGAATGGTGGAATTATATGGAATAAAGGTTGGCATAGATAGCATGTAGATGATTTTTGAAAACAAGAAAATAATAAATGTATTTAAATTGCAAGGATTAAATAGCTGAAAATGTAGATCCAACTGAGGGCCCCCAAGAAGGAAAACCAGGGGACCTTCGGAGTGATCCTCCCACATTGTGGATCCATGATGGATTGGCTACTTCCATGGCCGGGAGCTACTAAGAGAAGAATACTACAGAAAGGGGAAAATGAAGGATCCACACGGCAGGACCCATGAAACCACAGTCGTCCTGTACACTAAATAATTAGTCTCAACATTGTCTTTTCTAGAAAGTGGACAATGTTATAGCAAACTTTTTTTAAGTTGAAAGATGACCCAACATTTGTCTAGATTAGTGCATGTTTCTTAACATAGCTAAATCAAATGATCATGCTGTTGGAGTTGTGTCGAATATAGTGTACGAGATGGGTTACAGTTGGATTTGTAGTTGTATCGTGTTTACATAGGATGTGGAGTCGTGTCCTAGTAGAACACTTGTATCCTAGGCCTCTCATATATAGCGGGGGTAGACACACGATGTAACCTATGCCAACATAATAGCACAGGCGCGCAAGGGGGAGCCGGCGGCGTGTGCCGGCGCCCGGGTGGCCAGGGTGCGGTATTGTGACGGTGTCACGGGGAGGAGCGCCCGTAGTCAAGCCCCGGGATGTAGCCATATCGGTGAACCTCGTTAACAAATCTCGGTGTCGTGCCTCGTGTGATTGCTTGGTCCTCGGATGATCGACGGTATGCCTCGGATTTATTCTAACAAGTGGTATCATGAGCAAGGTTTGAAATCGAGGCGGATCGTGTTGATTCAGGTGCGGCTTGATTTTCTAGATCGGTATCGTCTACACGGAAGTTGGTGTAAAAGCAATAAGTGTTGCACGGTTGAAATCGATTGGAAGAAGTCAGGCGAAGGGCAATCTTGGCGAGTTGCAGTTGAATCGGATCAGGCGGCTCCATCCGTTTGAACGGCGGTGGCGTACGCATGCACAACACGGCAGAGCGCTCGGCGCAACGTTTGGAAGTCCTGGAAGGAGTGCGCGGCTGGCCGAGCCCTGTGCGACGTGCTGTGGCCGGGCAGGCCGAAGGTGGTGTGTGGTACGCAGGCTCTGATCGTGGAATCGCAACTCTGGTCGTACAGCAAGGCAGCATCGTAGGATTTGTTAAGGACAAAAAAAAAGGGACCGGGTCTCGGGTGGAGGAGTTGTCTCCTCGTGCGCTAGGCGCTAGCTGGAGGCTTGCACGTGCACGTAAAAAAGGCAGGCAAATCAATCGCGCAAAGAAATTCATCAAGTTGTACATATCCATTGAAGCTAGCAGGGACATCGACAACGCAAAAGCTAGCATTGCGAGTTTTGTGCAAGGGAGCCACCACGTGAAGATCAATGTTTTTTTGGTTGGAATTGCTATTAGTACGTGGAGGCTGTTCGTGTACTTTGGCATCGTGGAAAGAAGCTTGGTTATTTTTTCACAGGACAATCATACAAAGAATCTGGCACCAACGGGTATCAGGTTTGAGGTGGAGAAGTTCGACAGAACATAAAATCTTGGGTTATGACAGATAAGGTGAAAAATTTGTTGGCACAATAGGGATGCTTGAAGGCGTTGCGCGATGTCAAGCCAGACGGACGATGAGGACTGTGAGGAGTTGCAGATGGTTGCAGTCAGACATGTTCAGCTCGGTCGGACTAGGTAGTCTGACAGATCGACGCAAGTCGGTTGGTACAGAAGACGGTGGTGGGATCGGCGACGGCGACATAGGAGTGTGGTGCTGATGGTGACTGACTTCTGGGGCGTGGAAACACGTGGCACATGCCTGAGGGCTTGTGTGACTTCGACAAGACTATGGCGCGGGGTTGATTCAAGATGGTGTACACACGGAGCTTGAAGTCAACGGGGCGTGAGGGTGGACTGATCGTCTACCATGGAGTCATGTTAAAGGTGGAGCTGGATTGAGGGGCTACGGTTTAAGGATCCAGAGAATAGAAGCCTATTCAGCGGATGGGAAAAGCGAGTGACATGCAGTTCGGACTGGAGCCCAGTGGTCTGATGGAAGCGTGAAACTCGTCATCGGTCGGTGATGATCGGTGGTACTCTGCAGTGGGGGTTGAGTGGTGTGGTTTCGCGACCCTTGAGACTCGACCGGGACAGCGGAGGCTCGACGCGGTAATAGCGGCGAGGCGTGCGGTATGCACGGGACATGGAGACGGGCCAGGGCTCTGGTGGTCATACATGTGGTGAGACAACTGCGAATTTGACTCGGGATGACTACAAGCAATGGTGAAATTCCTTCAAGTTTCAGACAGGCGGTCAAGAATGGAGCGGTGATGTTGAGTTCAGGTAACTCTTATCTGTAACACCCAATATGTGAGTTGTTCACTTTCACGCAGGTCAGTGATCAGTGTGTGATGGTGTTGGACTGATACTCTGGAAGTTGGGAGCACAAACTAGAGTAACAAGAAACTTAATTTTGCTCGAGTGTTGACTCTGGTCAAGAAAAGATGGGACTACAAGTTGCAGGTGGAGTCACATGGAGTCTTTGGAGTAGCAGGTACTCATGAGATAAGCTCAAGTTCAATGTACATGGAAATTTGACGCATGGACAAATTCAAGGTGGTGGAGTATATTCGCCAAGGTGGAGTTTGTTGGAGTTGTGTCGAATATAGTGTACGAGATGGGTTACAGTTGGATTTGTAGTTGTATCGTGTTTACATAGGATGTGGAGTCGTGTCCTAGTAGGACACTTGTATCCTAGGCCTCTTATATATAGCGGGGGTAGACACACGATGTAACCTATGCCAACATAATAGCACAGGCGCGCAAGGGGGAGCCGGCGGCGTGTGCCGGCGCCGGGGTGGCTAGGGTGCGGTATTGTGACGGTGTCACGGGGAGGAGCGCCCGTAGTCAAGCCCCGGGGATGTAGCCATATCGGTGAACCTCGTTAACAAATCTCGGTGTCGTGCCTCGTGTGATTGCTTGGTCCTCGGATGATCGACGGTATGCCTCGCATTTATTCTAACACATGCAATCAAATACCTAACACTATAGTTTTATTGCATATATATAGTATATATATAAATGCACACTAACTTCATCTACCAAATTCAAAAAACCACTTACATTAAAAAATCACTAGAATTATTAATAATATGTCAACCTTGCAGAGTGTTCGAAAATTTACCCATGCCTCCACACAAAAATGAGAACTATTAGATATGTGTTTAAAGAATACAATGCAACGTGATAAAAATGAATGAAAAATGATACAAATATAATTAGTAGAACAGATGTGATCAGAAAAAATACAGGTAGTTAGGCATGCATAATCGGCAAGTAAATAGTAAATGGTTAACGTATATATTCAAGTATCAATAAGAATCAAAGACAACGAAGACAAAACTATATAATAGGAGTTTTATATTTGTAAATCTTATCATATTTGATTCTTCTTTAGACAAAAAAAAGTTATGTACTTATTATTAAATTTTATAAAACCTAGCCCGCGCATCGAGCGGGCCACTTGCTAGTTTTCTAAATGGCCCTATTCCTTTGTGTGTATATGACTAAAGGGCATATTGCTTCTTTAATTAGTCTCATGTGAGTATACAAGGCCTGCATGCAATTTTAATAATACTCTCTCTTTTGCTCTCATTTATTTGTTGCCTTTCGACACTGAATATTTTTTCACTCATACCCGAGACACAAATAGAAGGAAGCCACATCAATATAGAAGCAACTATTTTGGCTAATAGTTCAATTGGCAATTTGTTTTTCCTCGATGCTCCATGATATAAGAGCTAGCATTTTAGGTATTATTTGCACTTAGACCTAGACATCAATGAGATTGTAATCCGAAATAAACCAAGAGACCTCTTTGTTGTGATTAGACAATGGAGAAACATATCTCGTTTTGTTGGAGTTTGACATGGTTTGACTTTATTGGCCTCTCGCTATCAAATTCTTTTTGGACAATATGCCCACTAATTAGTACCAATAGAAAATGTATGTGCTTTCCCTGTAAAATTATGAAAAGTGATGCCTCAAGGACCAAGATCATCTCACGTCCTACACTTCAACTTCAAGGCTTCAACACCCTTATGTAAGGAATTGGAGATTTGACTGGATTGAGTACTAAAACGGTTACATAACTTAGAAACACGGTGCAAACTTCTACCAATCAACATCCTAGTAAGGATATATGTTGGGTTAAGCGTATGTGTGCGGACAGCCTAGCAAACCTATGGACTAATTTTTTATTCATTCCATAATATGCTTGCTGTTTTGTAGTAAAAAAAATAGATTCGTTTACTACTTAATCTGGCATTAAACTTGACGGTAAAACGCTTTCCGTTTTGTAGTAAATGTGGTAGACACTTTTACAACTTCATTCTGGGTTTAGGTTTGATCGTAATACACTTAGTTTCCAGTAGTAAAACTGATGGATCTTTTTACCACCAGTTACTACAGCACGGACATTTGCATGCGGGGTGGATCTGGTTGGCTGCTTCATTACAGTGGGATGGTCGGAGCGTAGAATAAATTATTTGCAGTGAGGCATAGTTTAGCGGTGTACATACATACACACACACGCATATATATAAACCATTTCAAGTAATTTAAAGCAACATGGAAAATGAGATATCTAAGGAAAATGTGGCCTAAGGAAAAAAATCCATGTTTAAACATAGGATTAGAGGTTTTTGCATCGAGGAATTATGAGAAAACATTGATTAAAACCATTATATGACATCAAATGTTGCACAGGAACTAATTATTCTAAAAAATCATCATTAGTTTAATATGACTTGTAGCTAATAATGGGCCATCTCCAAAGAAGAGTGGAACTAGAAACCATGTAGTAATAAATTCAGAAGGTTATTTTTGGTTGACACAAACTTAATGTTCACGGTGGTTCAGATATTATTTTATCTGACGATACTGAGATTTGTCCTAACTCATCAAAATACACCTACATTAGAGAAAAATAATAATTTGGTAAGCCAAAACAACAATCATTTTTTACATGGTTGTCTGTTATCAAACCAAAATCTACTACTTTTCTAAAGACACGACAATCAAGACACTATACTAATACAATGATAAGAAGGATGTCAAAAAATATCACTTGAAAGCATAACCATGGTACATATTTACCTTTTAGAAAAGGCGAGAACAGGCACTTTAGTAGTCTTAAGCTGGTTCACACCATCCCATAGACTTGTACAGGTAAACGGAGATATGCAACCAATGACAGACTTCATATCATCATCTGAAATATAATATGACAGTGCATTACAAATATAATGTGTTGTTTTACATTCATGTAAATCATGTTACCTTATGTATATAATCCTCCTGCAATATTTTACTTTGCAGATAAATGTATATGCCATAGTTATCTATACAACTTCCCGAGAAGCATCTGCAAGCTGATGTTGTGTTCCAGGCTACATATTTTCTGACATTTTATTTTACTACTAGAGATACAAGCTAAAGGTGGAGAAGAATTTGTGCACGGGCCTCATGTTCTACGATGAATTGTTTGTGGGAGTGAGTAGTGTGCATTCAGCAGTAACAATAAATGATTGTGCCTTTCAAAAAAAGCAACAAAAAATAACGTGTTAAGAGAAATAATGGTGGCCTCCTCCAGATGTTATACACGGTATAACATGCTATTTACAAATGGTGTTTCACAGTAATGCCACATAGCCTAAAATTAAAGGATTTTAACAAGAATAAATGATATAGTTCAATAATAAAGTACTAAAAAGCTTTAATGTGGCCTAACATCAACAACCCATGAGGCACTAACATAGCAAAAATATACAAATTTAGAATTAGGTGTCGCCGAGATCTCCATTGCTAAAGAATAACCTCTCATTTCTGGATATTGAAGTACTCCATGTAGCTAGCTATTTAACAAAGCGACGATCAATCAAGTGCTAGGAGTTACGATGGATAACTTGTAACATAATTGGGAAACAACATACATGACGAACCTGCTAGCCCAAAGAACTTTCCTGGTGCCTCACTTGTCAGCGGCACAGCTGGCTGTAACATCGTGCCACCGCAAACAGGGGAAGACCGGCAAAGAACAGAGGAAGAATAGCAAGGAACAGAAGAAGACGGACAAAACAGGAGGAAGAAGAAGCCGCCGCCGGCGCACATGACTGTGTATTTGGGTGGAGAATAAAGTAGAGAGTTGGGGACTAGTAGCACTTGGTCGGATGGGGGATTGGCTATTTTTCCTATTTGGGCTTGGTCAGATTTGTGTCTTTGGGATAATGGGCTGCCAATAAAACATCACACTACAAGCAATACCGTTTTAGCACAATATAGCATGCTATTTCACGAATAGCCCCATCATAAGACGAATTGCCAAAGTTTAGTGTGGCCTCTCCTCGTATGCTATAGTGCGCTACTAGTAACGAAATTGTGCACTATTTTTTCATTGAAAAAGACATGATCTTCAAGTCTGAATAATGGAAAGAGTATGTCGTATTTATTTCTCTAAAAGCACCAAAAATGCATTGACTATTTATGTTGGACATGAAAATACTCGAGTAAAGATTGTAACCTATACTTGAGATTTAAGGAGTAAGTTGTGGTTCACATTAGCATTGTGACTACTATTCAGAGAGAGGGACAAGTGCCAAACTACTATAAAACAAGGAACCCAAGGATCGAAGGTACTTAATGTTATCACTTTCCAATTACTTATGTATGTTTGTGCTTTTCACTATACTAGCATAGTGGCCCGCCCGATGTGCGGGCTAGAATTTTATAAATTTGTATCATGAATACATGTGGTTTAAATTGTATAAGGAAACTTGCATCCAAATGTGATCACATTCTCAAATACGCGCCTTAGGCGAACATAGTTTTGTCTTAGGCATATTCGATGCACGAGGATCATCATTATCCATTGTTAACTTATTATGAAATTACAATGTCGTATCAGGTTACTAATAATCTCATTGTAAAAAATGTGTGTTTCGCATAAGCTTATTGGGCAAACGGATAGCATATCCTAGGGAAATTTATCCTGAATCGACGACGAGGGAGGTGTTTGATAAGATTTTTAGTAAAAAAAAAGAAGCCCACCAATGTGATGATGAGACTACAGGACTTGTTCCATCGCGATATCTACCATACGTAATAGTTTACTAGACATACGCCGTCGCTATTCAGAAGAAAAACTTCCTATGACTATCCAGAAAGATACATAATAACCTCATCAATCACCAAATCTGAAGATACATGTAACAATGAAGGTTGGAACATACTAGTGCTAGAAAACATCCTATCAGGAGACTAAATGAAATGTCATATGCATCATTGTACACATCAGGAATTATGTTCTATGGATATTGGGAGTAATTGGCCCGATTGGAAATAGAAACAAGAACCCATGTCTTGGTGTATTCCTTGTAATTCTGAATACACCAGTCTAAGACAAATCATTCAGAATGTTTCTTGGGACAAGGCTGCAATTTCATAAATGACTTTAGTTGGGAGGCGTGCTACCTGGCCCATTTTTGAATCTAGAGTAATATGTGGAGCTATAGCCAGAGAAGCCTTCTGATCTTTCAAAACCAGGATGATTATTCTCGGACCTTCGGCACGACATTCTATGCGACAAATGACCAGGAGCAGAACCAGTAGGTGGCCTTGATACGTCCATTTTGCATCATGCTTTTATATCGATATTTATTGCATTATGGGCTGTTATTTCATGTTATGTCACAATACTTATGGCTATTCTCTCTTATTTTACAAGGTTTACATGAAGAGGGACAATGCCGGCAGCTGGAATTCTGGGCTGGAAAAGGAGCAAATATTGAAGGACTATTCTGCGCAACTCCAAAGCTCCTGAAACTCCACAGAATACCTTACAAAAATAAAGGAAAATCATCGCCAAAGATGAAGGCCAGGGGGCCCACACCCTGTTCACGAGGGTGGGGGTGCCCCCCTGGGCGCGCCCCCCTACCTCGTGGGCCCCCTGGTGGCTCTCCGACGTCCATCTTCTCCCATATGAAGTCTTTCGATGAGAAAAAAATAGGGGAGAACCTTTCGGGATGAGACTCCGCCGCCACGAGGCGGAACCTTGGCGGAACCAATCTAGGGCTCCGGTAGAGCTGTTCTGCCTGGGACACTTCCCTCCGGGAGTGGGAAATCATCACCATCGTCATCACCAACGCTCCTCTCATCGGGAGAGGGCAATCTCCATCAACATCTTCACCAGCACCATCTCATCTCCAAACCCTAGTTCATCTCTTGTATCCAATTCCTGTCTCCAAGTCCGGGATTGGTGCTAGTAGGTTGCTAGTAGTGTTGATTACTCCTTGTAGTTGATGCTAGTTGGTTTATTTCTTGGAAGATCATATGTTCAGATCCTATATACACATTATTACCTCTCTGATTATGAACATGAATATGCTTTGTGAGTAGTTACGTTTGTTCCTGAGGACAAGGGAGAAGTCTTGCTATTAGTAGTCATGTGAATTTGGTATTCGTTTGATATTTTTATAAGATGTATGTTGTCTAACCTCTAGTGGTGTTATGCGAACGTCGACTACATAACACTTCACCATTATTTGGGCCTAGAGGAAGGTATTGGGAAGTAATAAGTAGATGATGGGTTGCTAGAGTGACAGAGGCTTAAACCCTAGTTTATGCGTTGCTTCGTAAGGGGCTGATTTGGATCCATATGTTTCATGCTATGGTTAGATTTACCTTAATACTTTTGTTGTAGTTGCGGATGCTTGCAATAGAGGTTAATCATAAGTGGGATGCTCGTCCAAGTAACGGCAGTACCCAAGCACCGGTCCACCCACATATCAAATTATCAAAGTACCGAACGCGAATCATATGAGCGTGATGAAAACTAGCTTGACGATATTCCCATGTGTCCTCGGGAGCGCTTTTCCTATTATAAGAGTTTGTCCAGGCTTGTCCTTTGCTACAAAAAGGATTGGGCCACCTTGCTGCACTTTATTTGCTTTTGTTACTTGTTGCTCGTTACAATTTATCTTATCACAAAACTATCTGCTACCACTTATTTCAGTACCTGCAGAGAATACCTTGCTGAAAACCTCTTATCATTTCCTTCTGCTCCTCGTTGGGTTCGACACTCTTACTTATCGAAAGGACTACGATAGATCCCCTATACTTGTGGGTCATCAAGACTCTTTTCTGGCGCCGTTGCCGGGGAGTGAAGCGCCTTTGGTAGGTGGAATTTGGTAAGGAAAAATTTATTTAGTGTGCTGAAATTTTCTGTCACTTGTTACCATGGAAAGTAATTGTTTGAGGGGCTTGTTCGGGGTATCTTCACCCCGTCCAGTTGAGCCAAGAGTTGCTCCTCAACCTACTGAACCTATTGAAAATGAAACTTGTTTTGAGATCCCTTTGGGTATGATGGAAAAACTGCTAGCTAACACTTTTGCAGGAGATGGAACAAAGCATCCTGACGAACATCTACGCTTTGTGGATGATATTTGTGGACTATTTAAGCTTGCAGGTATACCCGATGATGTTGTTAAGAGGAAGGCTTTCCCTTTATCTTTGGAGGGAGACGCATTGACATGGTATAGGCTATGTGATGATACGAGATCATGGAACTATAAAAGATTGAAATTGGAATTTCATCAAAAGTATTACCCTATGCATCTTGTTCATCGTGATCGCAATTATATATATAATTTTTGGCCTCGCGAAGGAGAAAGCATCACACAAGATTGGGGGAGGCTTAAATCAATGTTATATTCATGCCCCAATCATGAGCTCTCAAAATTGACAATTCTCCAGAATTTTTATGCTCGACTTTCTGATAATAATCGCACCATGCTCGATACTTCTTGTGCTGGCTCTTTTATGATGTAGTCTATTGAATTTGGATGGAATTTAGGATAGAATTAAACGAAACTCTGAAGATTGGGACCTCGACGAAGGTAAGGAGTCAGGTATGACACCTAAGTTTGATTGTGTTAAATCTTCTATGGATACCGATATTTTCCGTAAGTTTAGCACTAAATATGGACTTGACTCTGAGATAGTAGCTTCTTTCTGTGAATCTTTTGCTACTTATGTTGATCTCCCCAAGGAGAAGTGGTTTAAATATCATCCTCTCATAGAAGTAAAAGTAGATGCACCTATTAAAGTTGAAGAAAATATTGTCACTTATAATGATCCTATTGTTCCTACTTCTTATGTTGAGAAACCCCCTTTCCCTGTTAGAATGAAGGATCATGCCAAAGCTTCAACTGTTGTTCGTAAAAGCAATACTATGACTTATACACCTCCCGAGCAAGTCAAAGTAGAACCCAATATTGCTATTGTTAAAGATCTCTTGTCTGATAATATTGATGGGCATGTTATTCAATTCACTAGTGAAACTGCTAGAATTGCTAAACCCTGTGATAGAGATAAACATAGACCTGTGGTAGGCGTGCCTGTTATTTCTGTTAAAATAGGAGACCATTGTTATCATGGCTTATGTGATATGGGTGCTAGTGCTAGTGTTATACCCATTGGCTTATACAAAGAAATTATGCATGAGATTGCACCTGCTGAGTTAGAGGAAATTGATGTTACAATTAAACTTGCCAATAGAGATACTATTTCACCTATGGGAATTGTTAGAGATGTTGAAGTCTTGTGTGGGAAAACCACATATCCCGCTGATTTTCTTGTTCTTGGTTCTCCACAAGATAACTTTTGTCCCATTATATTTGGTAGACCCTTCTTGCGTACTGTTAATGCTACGATAGATTGCGAAAAGAATGTTGTTACTGTTGGCTTGGATGATATGGTTCATGAGTTTAATTTCTCTAAATTTAGAAAAGAACATCGTGAGGAAGAATTGCCTAGTAAGGATGAAATTATTGGTCTTGCTTATATTGATGTACCTCCTAGTGATCCTTTAGAACACTATTTGCTAGACCATGAAAATGATATGTTCATGAACAAAAGAAGGGAGATAGATGAAGTATTCTTTAAACAGGAACCTATTCTGCAACACAATTTGCCTGTTGAAATCCTAGGGGATACTCCTCCACCCAAGGGTGATCCCGTGTTTGAGCCTAAACCGTTGCCTGACAATCTTAAATATGCTTATCTTGATGAAAAGAAAATATATCCTGTTATTATTAGCGCTAACCTTTCAGAGCATGAAGAAGAAAGATTATTGAAAACTCTGAAGAAGCACCGTGCCCCTATTGGATATACTTTCGATGATCTTAAGGGCATCAGTGCCACTGTATGTCAACATAAAATAAATTTGGAAGCGGATGCCAAACCGGTTCGTGATCCTCAACGATGTTTGAATCCTAAAATGAAAGAAGTGGTAAGAAAAGAAATAATCAAGCTTCTGGAGGAAGGTATAATTTATCCCGTTGCTGATAGTCAATGGGTAAGGGTATTACTGTTGTCCCTAATGATAGAGATGAATTGATTCCGCAAAGAATTATCACAGGTTATAGGATGGTAATTGAAAGATCATTACCCCTTACCTTTTATTGGTCAAATGCTAGAAAGATTATGCAAACATACACATTATTGTTTTCTAGATGGTTATTCTGGTTTTTCTAAAATACCCGTGTCGGCTAAGGATCAATCAAAGACTACTTTTACATGCCCTTTTGGTACTTTTGCTTATAGACGTATGCCTTTTGGTTTATGTAATCCACCTCCTACCTTTCAAAGATGCATGATGGCTATATTCTCTGACTTCGCAAGAAAATTTGTGAGGTTTTCATGGACGATCTTTCCGTCTATGGTTCCTCTTTTGATGATTGCTTGAGCAATCTTGCTCGAGCTTTGCAGAGATGTGAAGAAACTAATCTTGTCTTGAATTGGAAAAGTGCCACTTTATGGTGAATGAAGGTATTGTCTTGGGGCACAAAGTTTCTGAAAGAGGTATTGAAGTTGATAAAGCCAAAGTTGATGCTATTGAAAAGATGCCATGTCCCAAGGACGTCAAAGGTATAAGAAGTTTCCTTTGTCACGCCGGATTTTATAGGAGGTTCATCAAGGACTTTTCAAAAATCTCTCAGCCTCTGACTAATTTATTACAAAAAGATGTACCATTTGTCTTTGATGATGATTGTGTAGAAGCATTTGAAATACTTAGGAAAGCATTTGTCTCTGCACCTGTTGTTCAGCCACCTGATTGGAATTTCCCCTTTGAAATTATGTGTGATGCTAGTGATTATGTTGTAGGTGTTGTTCTAGGGAAAAGAGTTGATAAGAAATTAAAATGTTATCCATTATCCTAGTAAGACTCTAGACAATGCTCAAAGAAATTATGCTACTACCGAAAAGGAACTTTTAGTGGTTGTATTTGCTTGTGATAAATTCAGACCCTATATTGTTGATTCTAGAGTAACTATTCATACGGATCATGCTAATATTAAATATCTTATGGAAAAGAAAGATGCAAAACCTAGACTCATTAGATGGGTTCTCTTGCTTCAAGAATTTGATTTACATATTGTTGATAGAAAAGGAGCTGAGAACCCCGTTGCAGACAACTTGTCTAGGCTAGAGAATGTTCTTGATGACCCCCTACCTATTGATGATGGCTTTCCTAATGAGCAATTAAATGTCATAAGTACTTCTCGTAGCACTCCATGGTATGCTGATTATGCTAATTATATTGTTGCTAAATTTATACCGCCTAGCTTCACATACCAACAAAAGAAAAAGTTTTTCTATGACTTGCGACATTACTTTTGGGATGACCCACATCTTTATAAAGGAGTAGATGGTGTTATTAGACGTTGTGTACCTAAGCATGAACAGGAATAGATCCTACGCAAGTGTCACTCCGAGGCTTATGGAGGACACCACGCTGGAGATGGAACTGCACATAAGGTATTGCAATCCGGCTTTTATTGGCCTACTCTCTTCAAGGATGCCCGTAAGTTTGTTTTATCTTGCGATGAATGTCAAAGAATTGGTAATATCAGTAGACGTCAAGAAATGCCTATGAATTATTCACTTGTTATTGAACCATTTGATGTTTGGGGCTTTGATTATATGGGACCTTTTTGAAAGTGCAACTAATCCCCGGGTGGTTTTGGTAATTAATAACAACATATATATCATTGAACTAATAGTTACTTGAGAATCATTTCAGAGAGTTCGGTGATTAGGGTATGGCAAGGACTGAAGAAGTGGACCCCTCAAAATGCTAAGGCAAGCATTGGCAAAAGCTCAAGACTCCATTTTTGGTTTAGTGATCCAAGATCACATTGAGTCCATAGGAAAAGCCAATACTATTAAAAGGGGATGAGGTTACGATGATGATCTGGTTGCTCAAGTGCTTAGTGATACATCTCCTAAACTATCAGCAACTTTCACTGCCATATACACTCATAAGTAGTCTCGGTCCCACCGATTTTCCAAACTCAGTCACACCGAGATGAACCACCTCAGCCATAAGCCAAACCCTAGTAAACTCAGATTTTCCGATTCGAACTCGGTCTCACGAAACATGAGTTGCCAAGCTTCAGAACCTTCGTCATCAAATCGGTGTCACCGAGATGATGAAGTCGGTCCCACCAAACTGGCATGCTCTTGTCATTGCACGAATCGGACTAACCGAGATTGTATTTTGGTCCCACGAAAATCCCAACGCTCACATTATTTGAACTATCGGTCTCACCGAGTTGTCAACTTCGGTCCCACCGAGATTGCTCAAATGTGTGTAACGGTTGGATTTTGTGTGGAGGCTATTTATACCCTCCACCCCTCTTCATTCGTGGAGAGAGCCATCGAAAGAACTACCACTCCTACCTTACATTTCGAGAAGAGAACTACCTACCCTTGTGTTGAGATCAAGTTGCTCCACTCCCACCATATGAAGCTTGATCTCTAGCCTTCCCAAGTTGCTTTCAACTCAATCCTTTCTTCCACCACAGCCAAATCAGTGAGGAGAGTTGAGTGTTGGGGAGATTATCATTTGAAGCACAAGAGCAAGGAGTTCATCATCATCTACAACATCTATTACCTTTTGGAGGGTGGTGCCTCCTAGATTGGTTAGGTGTCGCTTGGGAGCCTCCGTCGTCGAGATGTGGAGTTGAACCAAGAAGTTTGTAAGGGCAAGGAGATCGCCTACTTCGTGAAGATCTACCCGAGTAAGGCTAGTCCTCCGTGGGCGTGAGGCCATGATGGAATAGACAAGGTTTCTTCTTCGTGGACCCTTCGTGGGTGGAGCCCTCCGTGGACTCAAGCAGCCGTTACCCTCCGTGGGTTGAAGTCTCCATCAACGTGGAAGTACGATAGCACCACCTATCGGAACCACGAGAAAAATCACCGCGTCTCCAAAATTGCGTTTGCTCTTCTCCACCTCTCTTTACTACATGTGCAATTTACTTTCCGCTGCCTATACTCTAGAATTGCATGTGTAGGGTGATGCTTGACTTGATCATAATTGTGAATCTGCCAAAACAGTTCTTTGTCAAAAGGCAGAATTTTTATATTGACAAGTAGTCTAATCACCCCCCTCTAGACATACTTTCGATCCTACAAGTGGTATCGAGCTTTGGTCTCCATTGTATTGGTTTCCATTGCATTGACTCCATAAGCTTGGTTTCACAACCTAGGAGAGTATGGCGTCTAGTGAGGGTAATTTTCAGAGAGGTCCTTACTTTGATGGTACAAATTTTGCTAGTTGGAAGCATAAAATGAAAATGCATATTCTTGGTCATAACCCAGCCGCATGGGGCATTATTTGTGTTGGTATGCAAGGTGAATTCTTCGAGGAAGGAAAAGTTCGGATCGTGGGTTACACCGGAAGAATTGCGGATGTTGCAAAACAATGCTCAAGCTTGTGACATTCTCTTCAATGCCTTGTGTCCCGAGGAGTTCAACAAAATCAGCCGCCTTGAGAATGCAAAAGAGATTTGGGATACTTTGGTTGAAATGCACGAAGGTACCGAGTCCGTGAAGGAATCAAAGCTAGATATTCTTCAAGGTCAACTTGACAAGTTCAAGATGAAGGATGGTGAAGGTGTCGCTGAAATGTACTCTAGGCTTGCTCTCATCACAAATGAGATTGCGGCTTAGGAAGCGAAGAAATGACCGACCGATTCATCATCAAGAAGATTCTCGAGCTTTGGATGGAATGTATGACACCGTGTGCACTTGGATCCAAATGATGCCAAACTACAAGACTCTCAAGCCAACCGAAGTCATTGGAAGAATTGTTGCTCATGAGATGACACTTAAGGATAAGGAAGAGCTTCACAACAAGTCAAGTGGTGCTTACAAAGCTACAAGTGATGCTGCCACAACCTCAAGTGACAAGTTAGTTTCCAATGAAGAGATAAGCCTAATGGTCAAGAACTTCAACAAATTCTACAAGAATAGAGGCAAAGAGAGAAGCTCAAAGTCTAGATCATATGATGAAAAGAGATCTTCTAGTCGTGATCGAATCTGCTACAATTGTGGAAGACCCGGACACTACTCAAATGAGTGTACGGCTCCCCACAAGAGAAGAGAAGAATCTCCAAGAAGAAGAAGCTCAAGAGATGAGTCACCTCGGAAAGAGAGAAGGAGCAGAGATGATCGTTATGAACGAAGACCCTCTCGGAGAAGCAAGGATTCGGAGAGGAAAGACAAGTCATCAAGGAGCTACACAAGAAGAAAACATCAAGCTCATGTAGGTGAATGGGTCTCCGGCTCCGACTCCGACAATCAATCCGAAGGAAGCTATCACTCCGACTCCGACTACAGTCAAGATGAAGGTGTTGCCGGTCTTGCTCTCGTATCCTCCAACTCCAACTCCTACGACTTATTTGATTCACCAAATGAGGGAATTGGAAGATGCTTCATGGCTAAAGGCCCCAAGGTATCACACCCTGAATTCATTGACTTCGATAGTGATGAGGATGACTTGCTTGGTGAAGATGAGCTCTTACATGATAAATCCAGTGAGCCTAGTAACGATGAACATGCTAGTAGTCTTTATAGTCGAGAAGAGTCGAATGACAATGCTATGAAGGAGATTGAGCTTCTAACTAAAGAACTAAACACTCTTAAGTTAGCTCATGAAACAACTCAAGAAGATCATAGAGAGCTCCTAAGATCTCATGAGAAGCTACGCTTCGAGAAGCTCACTCTAGAGCAAGAACATGAGTTTCTAAAAGCAATCAATGACGATCTTCGAAAGAAGAGTTTTCATATCTTGCCAAACGACTTCTCTTGTCTAATTTCTTGCCACCCATTAAGACTAAGCATGACAAGCATAAGAAAAATTCTTTCTCTAGCAGTAACAATAACCATGCTAAATCCAATGTTGTTGCTTCTAGTAGTTCTCTTGATTCCACTAACAATGTTTCAAGCCAAGTTACACTTGAGCAAGAGAATAGTTTATTGAAAGGGATCATAGAGAAAGGTGTCTACAAGAGCCTTGCCGGAAGCAAGAACTTTGAGGAAATTGTTCGCAAGCAAGGAACGCACCGGAAGAATACAGGAATTGGTTTTGAGCGAAAGTTCAACGCCGAAGGTGTTGAGTGGGAAGAAGGTCAATATCCTACTCCACAGTTTATTCCTCAAAAGGAGAAGTATGATCCTACTTCTTCCAATGTGGAACAAGCTCAAGATGACCTTCCACCACAAGACCACAAGCTAAAAGGCAAGGACAAGCTTCAAGAGGAGATTGATGCATTTGTTGAAGCACCTCAAGCCATGGTCAAGTGGGTTCCCAAGGAAACGTCAAGTTCTACTTCGTCAAGCTCAACTACAACCCCAAGGATTCCCATCAAGATGATGTGGATCCCGAAGAAGAAGAACTAGAAAGTTCTTGAGGGTGACTCCACCAACATACTTCACTCACATTCATTTTGGCAAAAAAAACTTGTGCAATCAATTTCCACATCGTGCACTAGTTCATGGAGTCACAAACCCTCTTGTTGGTAAGTCAAGGGACAAGGTAATCATTGCTTTCATGGACATCATCTATTGTGAACTTCAATCTATGTCCATGGATATCCTTGTTTGTTCCTTGTGGGACTAACCCATGTAGGTATTGAAAGTGCCGAATCCAAAGGATAGCTCCCAACTCTTGATGATCTCCATCAACATTGAGCATCCACATCTTCAACATCTACATGAAGTCTTCTACGACAACCCAAGGTTAGTTTGACCCTTTAAAAGGGTTCTCACATCTAGGGGAGCTTTGCTCTAAAAATTGAGCTAAAGCATCTTCAAATGATGTGAACACATCAATGCTTTATGTAAAAGTGGTAACCCCACTTGTGCTTAAACGATGAGTATGACCTATGATCAAATGTTCTCATTTGGCTCCTAAGTCAATATACTCATATAAAGATGACCTAGTCATCGACAAATTGTGTGTTAGTTGCTAGAGTTTTGGTTGTGCATGTTTGACACATATTTCATTTGCTATCTTATTGTGTGAGCATGTTGGATACATGATTTTATCCATTCAAGGACATCCATTTGTTGTTTTGGTCGTTTTGATTTTTCCGACCAAATGGATGGACAAGAATGCCTAAGTACCTCCCTAGCTATCTATGCTTTCTTGTCTCAAATTCTATTCATGCTTACATCACAAATTTTGAACAAGTCATTTTCAGACCCTCGGGTGAGGAGCACTCGAGCCACCGATCCGTCAAGGGCTAATTTCCAAAACCTTCTAATTGATTTCGGTCGACCAACTCACTCAAACTCGGTCGAACCGAAAGCATTTGGACTGATCTAGGTTTTCATCTCGGTGAAACCGAGTTGTGATTTTCGGCGTGACCGAAGTGCATAACTGCCTAGCAGTTATCCATCTCGGTGCCACCGAGTTTTACAACTCGGTCCCACCGACAGCGAAGGAGTATATATATTCCGAGGGCCGCGCGCGTTGATTCCTCCTTCAAACGTTTCGCCCCCACACCCCTTGCTGTCGTCGCCTCGGTCTCCGGATCGTCGCCGCCGTCGCCTGTGCGCCCTCGCCGCAGGTCTCCGTCGCCGTCAACGGACATCTCCTCCGCGCCGTTGCCGCCGTAGAAAAACTCCACCAAGTTAGGGTGAGTTTTGATCCCACTCGTGCTCCCATCTCCGATTCAATGCACGTTTGGATTGCCTAGTATCTTGCCACGATTGAAATTCTCCTGTACACCAGATTGGTTCGTTCGAACTAGATTCGAGTAAAAGTTTTAGGGTTAGGTTTCCGCGGAACACATCTCGGTGAGACCGATTTTATATTTTCGGTATGACCGATTTGGCCTATGGCCATTGATCGCACCTTCGGTCCAACCGAAGTTGTGCAAAATCGGTGTGACCGAAATAAAGATTCTGTGAAACCCTAGTGTTTTCGGCGGGATCGAAACCCACTTCGTCAAACCGAAAGTGGTGTGCCAAGCTCTGTTTAACACTTCGGATTCACGAACCTTAAACTTGGTCGACCGAAATGTCTTCTCGTGAAAACATAATACTAGAATTTGAACTCATTTTGTTTGCAAAAACTTCGCATTTTGTGATGACTCTTCTCTCTCGCCTACACCTTATCTATTCACGGGTTGTCACCATGTCGATGTCGGTGATAAAGTGAGAACAGGTCGAGACACCCATTGCGAGACATTCAGAGGCAGGCACTAGTCCCGATCCTAGTAGCTCATCTGATGATGGTGAGAGGAGTACACCAAGTGGCATGCCTCCTGCAGCCACCAGAGCTAGAAAGAAGAGGAATTCAGATGATGAGGATTCAGATTTTGTTGTTGAGGAAGAGGTGACCTCAAAGCCTAAAAGGAAGGTTGTTGCCAAAGAGCAACAAGATCAACAATCTAAGAAGGGCACCAGCAAAGTCAAACAGTCAACTGTGGCTAAGAACCTGAATTTGGGAGAGGCAACTGCAAGCAAAGTGAAGAAAACCACCAAGAGAAAGAGAATAGTGCATGATGCAGCAGTAGAGGATGAGGATGAGGAAGCACCCCAGCCTCCTCCTCAGAAGCCGAAGTTCATGGGTGATGCCATTAAGGCTGGAGCCACATCAAAGCCCAAGAAATCTGCTCCAGCTAAGGCAGCTCCAGCAAAGCCTGCTGCCAAGCCCAAGAAGACCGTCAGAAACATTCCAGCGTCTGAAAAGAACAAGGATGATGTGCCACCAGCTGAGTCAGACGATGAAGGACCAGTTTTGCTGAAACTTCGTCCAAAACTGCCACTCCATAATGATGCTCATCCTCAAGCTGAGGATATGAAGGCAAGGAAAGATAAAGGTCTCAGGCTATGGAGACAAACTGACCCATATGTCGTGAGGAGAAGAACTCCTGTAGATCCCAGATTTCACACCAGAGAGCAGCAGGACTTCTATGAGACCGTGCTGATGGACAAGAAGCCCATAGTCGCAGACACCCGATATGTTGATTGGAAGTACATTGTGATGAAGAGCACAGAGATTTCTTTCCACATGTGCATGAAAGTTTCACTGCATGTGGAGTTGCAGATTTTGTGGGTCAGAAATTGACCAGTTGGAACGATGAGATGATAATGCAATTTTATGCCACAGATCACTTCTACCCTGATGGAAAGATTATGTGGATGACTGAAGGTCAAAGGTATTCTTCTTCTGTTGAAGAATGGGCAGAAATTCTGAATGCTCCAGTGCAACGAGAAGATGATATTGATGTATATGGGATTCCAAAGAAGAATCATGAATCGATGAAGAACATGTACAAAGAGGTTCCAGCAGAGGATTTGGGAATCTGGAAGCTCGGCTCAGTCTACTATCTCCAGGCAGGCTTACCTACCACTAATACCATTTTGAGGCATACCTTGATGCCCAAATCTGGAGATGATCGCATGATCAGAGGATACTCTATCAACATGCTGCACATACTTGATGAGAGAGCACCTTTCAAGGTGATGGACTTGATGGTAGAGACCATTAAGAGGACTGCAGCTGACCACAAAAGGTCGTGTGGATTTGCCCCGCAGATTCAGATGCTTATCAATGCCAAGTTTGGCACGGGCACATTCTTGTTGGATAGAGAACATTTACCGTTGAAGCCAGAGCATGAAGACAATGTTGTTGTGATGGATGAGGAGGATCCGACATCTGTTGAAGGTCAAGCCAAGATCGCAGCTGCTAAGAAAGCCAAAGCTGACAAGGAAGCAGCAGCAGCAGCAGCTAAACCAAAGAGTTTCGGAGAGCAAATTCTTGAAGCTACTCAAAGGATTGAACAACGCTCGCCAGCATTGAACAGTCTCGGAGAGCTTAGAGAGGATTGTTGAGGATAAGATCCACGCTCGGACGGAAGTCGATCAAGTACAAGTGACCGCCAACAAGCTCGAGGCGACATTGAGGAAGCAAAGCAGGAGAAGGCGAGCTTATGCGTGAGTTGCAGGATGACTTAGTCCAGATTCTAATCGACAGATCGCTCCTGTTCCCAAAGGATCCCGATCAGCTGCTATTCCGATGGATCGACACGGGACTACAGCTTCAAAGACCTCCCACAGTTCAGCAGTTGCTCCTCCTCCAGCTCCAGCTCAAGTGTCCACTCCTCCAAAGACAGACATCAGCTGAAGTCTTCGCCGATGCTGTCATATCCACTCCGACATCAACTCAGACGGAGCCGCCAGCAGAGTCCACAAGGACGCTTAGCTCTATGCTTTTTGAACTTTTGGTAACTTGTTGCCAAAGGGGGAGAAATTGTATAGATCATAGGACTTCGAGAGAGAGAGTGTTGTTGTCTTTGCGCTTTTGCTCTTTCGTTCTTTTGCGATTTCTTTGAGATACTTTTGGTTTTCGAGACATTCAGTGTGTTTGATACTCCGTTTGATTCTACCTTAATGAGTGCTTGGTCGTACTATGCTTTAATGTGTGCTTAATGCTTATCATATGCCATTCCTATCTCGTATGACCATTTACTCATGTCTTGGTGATTGGGTGCATGCTGTTCATTCTTATCATTTTGTGCGCTCCACCAAGATGTATGTGACATGGAAGAGTGACCCATGATCCTAATCGATTGTGCATTTGCATTCAAACGCAAATCTTAAATAATGCACAAATTTAGGGGGAGCTCTTGCTTATCACATACTTCTCAAAGCGACGATATTATTCATTGATTATATCCTTTGTCGAAGCTTTGATCTATATGTTGTCATCAATTACCAAAAAGGGGGAGATTGAAAGTGCAACTAATCCCCGGGTGGTTTTGGTAATTAATAACAACATATATATCATTGAACTAATAGTTACTTGAGAATCATTTCAGAGAGTTCAGTGATATGGGTATGGCAAGGACTGAAGAAGTGGGCCCCTCAAAATGTTAAGGCAAGCATTGGCAAAAGCTCAAGACTCCATTTTTGGTTTAGTGATCCAAGATCACATTGAGTCCATAGGAAAAGCCAATACTATTAAAAGGGGATGAGGTTATGATGATGATCTGGTTGCTCAAGTGCTTAGTGATACATCTCCTAAACTATCAGCAACTTTCACTGCCATATACACTCATAAGTAGTCTCGGTCCCACCGATTTTCCAAACTCAGTCACACCAAGATGAACCACCTCAGCCATAAGCCAAACCCTAGTAAACTCGGATTTTCCGATTCGAACTCGGTCTCACTGAAACATGAGTTGCCAAGCTTCAGAACCTTACATCATCAAATCGGTGTCACCGAGATGATGAAGTCGGTCCCACCAAACTGGCATGCTCTTGTCATTGCATCGAATCGGACTAACCGAGATTGTATTTTCGGTCCCACAAAAATCCCAACGCTCACATTATTTGAACTATCGGTCTCACCGAGTTGTCAACTTCGGTCCCACCGAGATTGCTCAAATGTGTGTAACGGTTGGATTTTGTGTGGAGGCTATTTATACCCTCCACCCCTCTTCATTCGTGGAGAGAGCCATCGAAAGAACTACCACTCCTACCTTACATTTCGAGAAGAGAACTACCTACCCTTGTGTTGAGATCAAGTTGCTCCACTCCCACCATATGAAGCTTGATCTCTAGCCTTCCCAAGTTGCTTTCCACTCAATCCTTTCTTCCACCACAGCCAAATCGGTGAGGAGAGTTGAGTGTTGGGGAGATTATCATTTGAAGCACAAGAGCAAGGAGTTCATCATCATCTACAACATCTATTACCTTTTGGAGGGTGGTGCCTCCTAGATTGGTTAGGTGTCGCTTGGGAGCCTCCGTCGTCGAGATGTGGAGTTGAACCAAGAAGTTTGTAAGGGCAAGGAGATCGCCTACTTCGTGAAGATCTACCCCAGTAAGGCTAGTCCTCCATGGGCGTGGCCATGATGGAATAGACAAGGTTGCTTCTTCGTGGACCCTTCGTGGGTGGAGCCCTCCGTGGACTCATGCAGCCGTTACCCTCCGTGGGTTGAAGTCTCCATCAACGTGGAAGTACGATAGCACCACCTATCGGAACCACGAGAAAAATCACCGCGTCTCCAAAATTGCGTTTGCTCTTCTCCACCTCTCTTTACTACATGTGCAATTTACTTTCCGCTGCCTATACTCTAGAATTGCATGTGTAGGGTGATGCTTGACTTGATCATAATTGTGAATCTGCCAAAAACTGTTCTTTGTCAAAAGGCAGAATTTTTATATTGACAAGTAGTCTAATCACCCCCCCCCTCTAGACATACTTTCGATCCTACACTTTTCCTGCCTCTAATGGATATACTCATATTTTAGTTGCTGTTGATTACGTTACTAAGTGGGTAGAAGCTATTCCAACTAGTAGTGCTGATCATAAATCTATTAAAATGCTTAAGGAAGTTATTTTTCTGATGTTTGGAGTCCCTAGATACTTAATGACTGATTGTGGTTCACACTTTATTCATGGTTCTTTCTGTAAGATGCTTGCTAAATACGATGTTAATCATAGAATTGCATCTCCATATCACCCGCAGTCTAGTGGACAGGTAGAATTAAGCAATAGAGAGCTCAAATTAATTTTGCAAAAGACTGTCAATAGGTCTAGAAAGAATTGGTCCAAGAAACTGAATGATGCATTATAGGCCTATAGAACTGCGTACAAAAATCCTATGGGTATGTCTCCGTATAAAATGGTTTATGGAAAAGCATGTCACTTACCTCTCGAACTAGAACATAAGGCATATTGGGCTATTAAAGAGCTCAACTATGAATTCAAACTTGCCGGTGAGAAGAGGTTATTTGATATTAGCTCACTTGATGAATGGAGAACCCAAGCTTATGAAAATGCCAAGTTGTTTAAAGAAAAAGTTAAAAGGTGGCATGACAAAATGACACTACTAGGGAAAACCTTACAAACAGAAATTTAGCAACAGCGCGGGTCAAAAAAGCGCGCTAGTGCTATATAGCAGTAGCGATTGAAGAAAAACCATGCTACAGATACAACCTTAGCAATAGCGGGTGTAGCTGCAAAAGCGCTACTACTAATATTCCCATTGGCAGAATGATAGGCTACGCATAGCAGTAGCGGGCTTGGAAGAAACGCGCTACCGCTAGGGCATAATTAGCAGCGCGTTTCCTAAGAACAGCGCTACTACTAACGGAAATAAAATAAGATGACAAACAAATAGAAAAGTAAATGAAAATGAAAGAAATAGAAAAAGGAGAAAGGAAAAAATAAAATGTAAAGCACAATAAACGAAAAAGCGAAAAAGCGGAGGAAGGCATAGCAGCATCGTGTGTTTGTAAGAGGCGCTATAGCTAACGTAGCTGTAGCGCGTGTCCTAGACCCCCGCTATAGAAACAGAAAAGGAAATTAAAAAATGGAAGAAATTTACATAGCTATAGCAGCAGCTGCTTTTGCAAAACCGCTATAGCTATCTTAGCTATAGCTTTTGCAAACGCGCTACCGCTAATTTTGACTTAACCAAAAACTCCCCGCCACCACTTCTCCCCAAATCCTCAACCCACCCAGCGCCGCCTCTCCCGATTCACCGTCGCCCCACTCGCCGCCGACGCCGACGCCACCAGAGCGGCGCTGCCGACGACACCGAGTCGCCTAACGCCACGGAGCTGCTGCCTCGTTAACGCCACCGAGCCGCCGTCGACGCCACCGGATCCTTCCTCGCCACAACTGCCTTCCTCGCCGTCACCGGAGACGCCCCTGTCTCCCTCGCCACCACCGGAGCCATCATCTGTAAGCCCCCACCCCTCCTCTCTCTCTCATGCATAGGTTAGCCAGTTTAATTAGGTTAATTATCTAGGTTAGGGCAAAAATTTAGTTAGGGCTTTGACAGAGAAGTAGTTAGGTTAACTAGTTTAATTTGGTTAATTATCTAGGTTAGTGCAAAAACTTAGTTAGGGCTTTGACAGAGAACTAGTCAGGTTAACTAGTTTAATTAGGTTAATTATCCAGGTTAATTAGTGCAAAAATTTATTTTAGGCTTTGATAGAGAACTAGCTGCGTTAACTAGTTTAATTAGGGTTAATTATCTAGGTAAACTAGATTAACTAACTAGGTTAAATAGGTAGGTTAATTAGGTTCGTTGGATTAACAAGCTAGGTTAAGTAGATTGGCTAGGTTAGAGGAAAATTTTATTTTAGAGCATTAGGTCAGAAGGGTTAGAGAAATGGAGTTCCTTTGCAATTTAATTGGGTTCTGTGTTTAGTGAGCTCATTTTGCAAAGGTTTTTAATTTTTGAAAAGACCACTATTTTTCAAGGAAAACAATTAGGCAAATTTTATTTTTCATTGAAGTGGTCATGTTATATCTTTTCATTGAAGTTGTTCGATTGTGCCCTAGTGGCTTTGTTGTTTCCAGGGAATGATGCTGAGTGGCCTATGTTTTGCCGGAATGTTGATTCATTTCTGTTCCGGTAAATTTCAGGTTCTCGATTTGTCCACTTTTTAGCAAAGGTCATGCCGAAATTTTCCGTGAATTTCGGCATGACTTGTGCTACAAACTAGGACATATCGAGTGCCCGGGATTTGCCGCACCAGGAAGAAGTCAACATTCCTGCAAAACAATAGTCCTTTTTTATGTCATTATTCATTTTATTTGGTTTAATTGACTAGATTTAATCATAGGAAACATGGCTAGCAACGATGAAGGACAGGGTTCTGGTGATTGCGACGACGTCTACCGGGAGGCAGACGAATGTTTTAGCCTTACCGACGATCAATAGATGTTGTTGCTGGGCCCACCGGTGGCATCGGGGACTGAGACCGACACGCAGACCGGTGCTGAGACCGACACGCAGACCGGTGCTGAGACTGAGATCGGCGCTGAGATTCAGATCGCATCGAGACCGGCGCTGAGACCAGTGCTGCCTCGGGAGCGGAGCGGTGTGGAACCGAAGCAAAGAGGCAACGGCTTCCTAACAAACTCAGACTACTAGACTGGTGGTCACGGAGGTGGACGACAGCAATTTTGAGCCAAAGGCGCCCGAGGAAAGCAGCGCATACGACAATCAAATAGGCTGCATCATACGGACAACCGCCACCATCAATGATGAGAAACTAAAGAAGATAGAAAATATGAGGAGCTCCCTCCTAAAGAAGTTTCACCAGATATTATTGTTCCCGGTCGGAATGAGAAGGATTATGAAGATCCGCATAAGGACCCGCAATGAAGAAGATAAACAAACACGCCATGACCAAGTTTAGCAACGCGTTGGCCGCCTGGAAAAATCGAGTGAAAGCAAAGATCAATGACGGGGAACCCTACTCCGAGATTGTAAAGGATAATCCGACAATCACGGAAGATCAGTTTCAAATATTCAAGGAGGCTTGCGAGGCCGAAGCTGCCAAAAAAAAGTCTAAGTACATGAAGGGGCTTCAAAAGAGGAACATTGGGAGCCACCACCTCGAAAGCCGTGGTTACGGCGGAAAGAGGTCCAAATGGGCCAAGGAGGACGTGGAAGCCGCGAGTCTGGGCATCCCATACCCCTTGGCGGATTTCACCGTCCCGCAGGAGCGTGACGTCCTGAGGGCCCGGCACCGTTGGGACCCAGTGAAGAAGGTTTACGAGACAACACCGCTCATTACGGAGTTCATGAGACTGCTGGTAATTTTAGTTTCTGATCAATTCGACTGCACACGTTAGTCATATTTGTAAACGATCCTTGTGCCTTTTGCAAAGAGAGCAGCACGGATTGCGGCGAAAGCGACTCGCCGCTCGAGGCATTGGCGAGGCCAAGTGGGACACTCCATTCAACCGGCGTTGAACATATTGAAACAACAACCGTGGATACTCGACCGTTGTATGGAGCGTGCACGGTGTCGGAGACGGCGCCACGTGGAAGAAGTACTACCGTGAGACCACGGAGGAGAAAAAGGAAAGACTGAGGTTAACTGAAGAAAGCATCGACAAGAAGGTTGAGATTGCGGTTGAGAAGATATCATCTCAGACAGTCGCAATAGCGGTAGCTGCCGCAAAACAGGCGATTGCAGATATATCTACTTCCTTGGTGACGGGCGTTTACACTTGGACAAGGCAAAATCCAGAAAAAAATGCAGAGGACTTTCCCCTTGGTGACTTCTTGGGAGCACCTGCTCCCGCGCCGGCTCCCGTACCTGCCCTCGCACCGGCTCCCGCACCGGACGTGCTCGGTGGTGCCTCCTCTCTGGCTGAGCTCGACGCCCTCACGCTATCTGTCACACCGGCCCCCTTCAATATAAATGTATAATCTCCCGTTTTCATTGCCTTTCGGATGTCTCACGTCGCAGACTTTTCTTTGCAGGCCGACGAAACCCCGTGCACCATATTGTACACCATCGGCGAACGGAAGGTGGACGTGGGGAAGGGTAACGATAATGGAGCCGAAGGAACCATTGTTCCACAGCCGGTCGATCCCCCCGAACGTCTTCAAGGTTTCTGTGGCTAGTGTCAAACCGGGCCACGAGAATTTGCCTCCTCTAATACTAGTGGGGGATGACGACGAGACCCCGCGGCGGCTTGGTGATTGTTGCAATGGGTGGGTCCTGTTGTGGCCAAAGAATCTGCTTCGTCTGGAGGCGGCCGGGAGCACACCCACGAGCACGCAGCCTCAGCAAGGTATGAACATCAACACCCCACCTACCCAATTAGCGTCGGGTGTCGGGTTGGGTGATAGCGGACGGGGTAAGCAGGTGGCTCCATTAGTCGCTGATGACGTCGCCATGGATGAGGATGAGGATGACGATGGCGCTGAACATTATGTCTATACTGGCGCCTCCTCAGGGTTTGAGCGTCATGAGTTGGTGCCTGAATTGCCGTCCCAACGTATTATTGTCGACCATCCGGTGGTAAAGAAGTCTAGGAAGAGAGCGAGGAAAGGCAAAAAAGCTGATTCTATGATCCAGCCGCCTCAACAGCCTCAGCTTCAGGACCGTGTAGATATCCCCGATGTGGATAAATGGCATATCCCCGGTCGACCAATCCTACCTGAAACAATGCTACGGGCCAGATTCGGCGATCTAAGGAGACTTCATGACGATGTGCTGCGGGTAGAGAAAGGCCTCATCGCCTCAAAAGATCCAGGATACCCACTCTACGTGGTTAACGTTCCGCGGCAAATGTCGTATGTCGACGGCTTCCCCGCGGATAAGTTCTTCCTCCGATTCGATTACATATTCGACATGTTTCACATGAAGAAGCTGGATTTTACGTTTGTCCGCCTTTATGCCTATGAACTACATCATTGGGGTTGAGAAGATATGTTTTATCTGTGTCGCTGACCCGTACTACATGCACGAGGGCTTCTTGGGAGTCTGTGCACAGCATCGTGAATACGCGAGGGATTACATCGTCAGTTTCATGCTCGCGAATAAAGACAAGGAGGCGATTCTCGTGCCTTATCATCCCGTGTAAGTCATCCGCGCTGCTATCCTTCCTTCGATTTCAATAATTCATTTGCACGGTGGAGGCTAATTAATTTGAGGTGTACTTATTTTTGCTTGGCAGGGCGCGCGCCGTCCTCATCATCCTCTACACACGATTCTCCCACACTCTTTACTTGGACTCGTCGAAGAACATTCACAAAAAGGATTACACCCACATCAAAGATATTCTCGACAGTGCTATGTTTTACTACCAAGCAAGGGGTGGAGAGGTTAGGGACAAGAAGAGAAGGGGCAGCAGGGCCGCCTTCAGCCATAAGACCGACTTCTGCTGCATCCAGCAACCGAACGATTCCCTTAATGATGGATTCTATGTCCTACACCACATGCTGGAGTACAGACGGGATGAACAGAACCTTCACATGGCACCTAGATCTGGGGATGCCCATATTCTGCAATGGGCAAAGGACATAGGAGATATCGAGGATCATCGACTTCGAGCTGAGTTCTATAACATCCAGCGCAAACTTGCCCAAATCATCATGAATGAGGTCGTCAGAAAAACATGGATGTTCCATGCAGAAGGACAAATGTCGCGGGAAGACGTCCGAACATGGATAGCCTCTCAGCGTCTCGACATGAAGCCTTTCACTAAGCTCGATGACTATCTCCCTGACATGGATGGACATGATGGAGTGATTGTCGATATATGACAATGTGTCCGTTTAGTCCATACTTTCTTTTATGACAAAACTTTGAGTTATGCACGGTGAAACTTTATTTGTGATGTAATTAAACCGTCCTCCTCCTCGACTAGCGAAAATCACTCTAGTTAGGTCATTTTGGGTATGATGAACTTTGTTATTTATGCTTATGATATGTTGTTTCTATTTTTGCCAAGTTTGTCTCTTTCTGTTGCTCAACTATATATGTTGCATATCATCGACTCATGTGATGATGCAGGTGCATAGATCATAGATGGCGAAGAAGTGCTACGCCAGGAGTATATATACGACAAGTGGCCGGAGTGTCAGGCCCAGGTGTACCAGTTTTCGGTTTCCGAGTGACACGCAGTACTTAGTTTAGGTTCACGCTAATGCGAGAGAGGGATACGAACTCATGTACCCAAAGTGATAGCTATTCTCGCGTATATCATTGTTTAGATGGATGACGATGTATTTGAAAGTAATCGAGACTTGTATCGCTATTTTCGAGATTGATGACGAGAGACCACTTTGTGTTGGATGATGATTATGATGATGACATGATTTGATGAGACTAATTGTATGTATATTCTATGATTACATTTGTATGTGGATGATATGCTAAAGATTATTGTATAAAGCCTATTCAAATACAAAACAAATAAAAAACAAATATGCAGGAAAAAAACTAATAAAACTAGTAGTAGCGAGGGGGTGAAATTTAGCAGTAGTGCCGACTTACCAGTAGCGCTTACTGCTAAATAGTGCTACAGATAATATCAGTAGCGCCCTTTTCCAAAGAGCGCTACAGCTATTCATCAGTAGCAAGATGGCGTGGAGTCGACAGCGCCATCGCTATCGTTAGCTGTAGCGCCTTATTAGTAGCGCCGGTACCCGCGCTACTGAGAGGGCCAAAACTCGCGCTGCTGCTAGGCTTTTCCCTAGTAGTGGGATACAAAAGCGTCAGTTTAATGTAGGTGATTATGTATTGCTATACAACTCTCGTTTAAGATTTTTTGCAGGAAAACTTCTCTCCAAATGGGAAGGTCCCTACGTTATCGAGGAGGTCTATCATTTCGGTGCCATAAAAATCAACAACTTCAGAGGCACAAATCCGAAGGTGGTAAACGGTCAAAGGATCAAACACTATATCTCAGGTTATCCTATAAATGTTGAAACTAATATTATTGAAACCGCAACCCCAGAGGATTACATAAAGGACACTTTCCAGAATGTTCTAGACTCCGAAAAGGAATAGGTATGTGGTACGGTAAGTAAACCGACTCCAAAATAATTTTTAAGGCAATATTTCTCCGTTTTGGAATATTTAGAAAAATAGAAAAATAAGTAGCAGTCCGGGGAGGACACGAGGCCTCCACGAGGGTGGAGGGTGCGCCCTACCCCCCTGGGCAAGCCCCCCTACCTCGTGAGCACCTCGTGTGCCCTCCGGACTCGGTTTCCTTGCACGATACGTATTTTGGTTGGTAAAAATTCATTATATATACTCCCGAAGGTTTTGACTCTCGTATCACGCAAATCTCCCCTGTTCTTGTTTCGAGCTGTTTTTCTGACAGGTCTAGATCATCATGAAGACCCCAAGTGCTTCCAAGGACAAGCTCTTCGAGAAGGTTATCAACCCTTACCTCGCGGAGGTGCTGCGACACCCTCAAACCATTGAGATGCGTGATGGGTTGCTGCACATCCGCGATGTTGAGGGACCACAGGGAACCGGAAGCGTGGAGTTGAGGCTCGAAGCAATGGAGCAACAAGTTTTCAAGTGCCAGGGGATGGTGGAGCGTGGAATCAACGCTACCCACAAGATGCTCGCGGAGTTCACCAACAACTATGAGCCGGATGCCAAGAAGATCGAGGAAGCCATCTATAAGCTACATGAGAAGATCGAGCACCTCCAAGCCCAAATCTATGATCTGCAAAATCAAAACTGTGAGTATGAATATATATTCAAAAGGATGAGTTTGGCTGCAGATTTGAGCATTTCGGAGACTCAATCATCCTTCTATGATGGTGAGCCTATGCCATGGAAGGTGGACGACAAGCTTGCATCATCATCAATGCCTCCACCGCCAACAAGGAAGGAGACATAATCACCTGGGTATGGGCACTCCCCTTGGCAACTGCCAAGCTTGGGGGAGGTGCCTTGGTATCGTATCACCATCACAACTCCAATCTTTACCGTTTTTCTTAGTTCGATCCTATTAGTAGTATCTTGATTCAGTAGAATAAAGTCATGGCATGATCTAGTTTTGAGTTTTGCTTTATGTTCTCTCTTTGTAATCAAGTCCGTGAGCTTTATAATAAAGATTAGTGTTGAGTCAAGGGCTTGAGTATTTTGCCATGATCTTGGGTGATTAGAAGAAAAAGAATAAAAAGAGTCAAAGAGTTCATATTGATCTTAGTGAAAGTAATGACTTCACATAGAAAAAGTATGATGATTAAAAGTTGTTGGGAGTTGGCAAATATAGCTTTGGTCATCGTTGCAATTAATAGGAAGTAATAAGGAAAGAGAGGTTTCACATATAGATATATTATCATTGACATCTTTTATGATTGGGAACACTCATTAAAATATGACATGCTAAAGAGTTGAGGTTGGACAAGGAAGACAACATGATGAGTTACGTTTTCTTACATCTGAGATAAAGTATGTTGTCATGGTTCCTCTACCGTGTTGGGCTTTCCTTTCCCCCTCATGCTTGCCAAATTCTCAGCACTAAGTAGAAATACTACTTGTGCTTCCAAATACCCTTAAACCAGTTTTTCCATGAGAGTCCACCATATCTACCTATGGATTGAGTAAGATCCTTCAAGTAAGTTGTCATCGGTGCAATCAATAAAAATTGCTATCTAAATATGCATGACTTATTAGTGCAGAGAAATAAGCTTTGTACGAACTTGTTGTGGACGCAATAAAAGTGACGGACTGCAAAATAAAGGTTCACATGCAAGGGGCAATATAAAGTGACGTTCTTTTGCATTAAGATTTTGTGCATCAACCCTAAACACGCATGACAACCTCTGCTTCCCTCTGCGAAGGGCCTATCTTTTATTATTATCCTCTACCTTATGCAAGAGTCATGGTGATATTCACCCTTCCTTTTTCATTTTATCCTTTGGCAAGCTCAGCATGTTGGAAAGAACATGATATTGGATGTGGGGGAGCATGAATTATTATTGTTGACATTACCCTTGAGGTAAAAAGTTGTGGGGCAAAATTATAAGCCCCTACCTTTCTCCGTGTATGATTAAAACTCCATAACCACAAGTATTGCGTGAGTGTTAGCAATTGTGAAGGACTAAGTGATAATTGAGTATGTGGGCTTGCTTTTAAGCTCTGACATAGACTCTTTCCGATGTTATGATAAATTGCAATTGCTTCAATGACTGAGATTATAATTGTTGGTGCCCAATAAGGTTTCTAATTCATATTTTGGCTTTGTGAAAAGATCATCACTTGAACATAAGTAATCATATGACAAAATCTATATATGTTGCTGTTATAAAATAATCATGATGCCTTCATGTTCGTATTTTATTTTTATCGATGCCTCTACCTCTAAACATGGGGACATATTTATTGTTATCGGCTTTTCGCTTGAGGACAAGCGAGGTCTAAGCTTGGGGGAGTTGATACGTCCATTTTGCATCATGCGTTTATATCGATATTTATTGCATTATGGGCTGTTATTTCACGTTATGTCACAATACTTATGGCTATTCTCTCTTATTTTACAAGGTTTACATGAAGAGGGAGAATGCCGGCAGCTGGAATTCTGGGCTGGAAAATGAGCAAATATTGAAGGACTATTCTGTGCAACTCCAAAGGTCCTAAAACTCCACGGAATACCTTAAAATAAATAAAGAAAAATCATCCTCAAAGATGAAGGCCAGGGGGCCCACACCCTGTTCACGAGGGTGGGGTGCGCCCCCCCTGGGCGTGCCCCCTACCTCGTGGGCCCCCTGGTGGCTCTTTGACGTCCATCTTCTCCCATATGAAGTCTTTCGATGAGAAGAAAAATAGAGGAGAACCTTTCAGGACGAGACTCCGCCGCCACGAGGCGGAACCTTGGCGGAACCGATCTAGGGCTCCGGCAGAGCTGTTCTGCCGGGGACACTTCCCTCCGGGAGTGGGAAATCATCACCATCATCATCACCAACGCTCCTATCATCGGGAGAGGGCAATCTCCATCAACATCTTCACCGGCACCATCTCATCTCCAAACCCTAGTTCATCTCTTGTATCCAATTCTTGTCTCCAAGTCCGGGATGGTGCTAGTAGGTTGCTAGTAGTGTTGATTACTCCTTGTAGTTGATGCTAGTTGGTTTATTTGGTGGAATATCATATGTTCAGATCCTATATGCACATTATTACCTCTCTGATTATGAAAATGAATATGCTTTGTGAGTAGTTACGTTTGTTCCTGAGGACAAGGGAGAAGTCTTGCTATTAGTAGTCATGTGAATTTGGTATTCGTTTGATATTTTGATAAGATGTATGTTGTCTAACCTCTAGTGGTGTTATGTGAACGTCGACTACATAACACTTCACCATTATTTGGGCCTAGAGGAAGGCATTGGGAAGTAATAAGTAGATGATGGGTTGCTAGAGTGATGAAGCTTAAACCCTAGTTTATGCGTTGTTTCGTAAGGGCTGATTTGGATCCATATGTTTCATGCTATGGTTAGGTTTACCTTAATACTTTTGTTGTAGTTGCGGATGCTTGCAATAGAGGTTAATCATAAGTGGGATGCTTGTCCAAGTAAGGGCAGTACCCAAGCACCGGTCCACCCACATATCAAATTATCAAAGTACTGAACGCGAATCGTATGAGCGTGATGAAAACTAGCTTGACGATATTCCCATGTGTCCTCGGGAGAGCTTTTCCTATTATAAGAGTTTGTCTAGGCTTGTCCTTTGCTACAAAAAGGATTGGGCCACCTTGCTGCACTTTATTTACTTTTGTTACTTGTTGCGCGTTACAATTTATCTTATCACAAAACTATCTGTTACCACTTATTTCCGTACTTGCAGAGAATACCTTGCTGAAAACCGCTTATCATTTCCTTCTGCTCCTCGTTGGGTTCGACACTCTTACTTATCGAAAGGACTACGATAGATCCCCTATACTTGTGGGTCATCAGGCCTCAAGTGTTGTGAACCTGCAATAACATAGTCAGTCTCAAGCTATTTTCTAAACATCCAATGTTGCTGGTCAGCAGAAATACCATTATTGTTTCCATGGTCTATTAAGGGCTTGAAATATTCTAGTGCAAAATTGGGAGCACGATGGGTAATGTAGCCTTGACCTCTTGGACAAGGAGGAAGCTGATGAAAGATTTATTGACATTCCGGTGCATGAGGATTGAGGAGGATGTCGAGGATGTAATCCTTGACCTGATAGTCCAAGAGGAGAATGCCGAGCATGCAAGTTGTGAACTAGTAGTCCAGGAGGAGGATACGGACAATATGAGCCTTGCTCTGCTAGTACCAGAGGAGGACGCCGAAAATATAGGCCATCATCTACTGGTGCACGAAGAGGATGAACATGGTATGATCGTTGGTCTGAAAGAAGAGAAGGATGACGTCCATGATCAGCAAGTACTAGCGGAGGACATCGAGAGAATAAGACTTCCATGCATGTGGACTAATAGATAATACAAGCTTATTGCATATCACTTCTTGTGATTCCACATGAGTGCCCCCGATTTCCTGTATTTTCGCAATACTTATCTCTCCCTTGCTTGTGTTTACAATGTTTTAAATAGCAGGCTATGGGAAATAGCGGCGGACCTACAAATAAACTATAGCGGGTGATTGGTGAAGGCGACAATTTAGCGGCACCCTGCTGAAAAGGCTATAGCGGGCTATAGCGGAGCTATAGCCGGCTATTTAAAACTATGGTGTCTAGTGAGGATTTTTTGTCCCACACAAAAAACCCGATTAATGAGTCTTGGTTTGTATCGATTGTTGACTCGCCTTTCTAGAAACCATATTTTGCCTTGTGTCCAGGACATACATAAATATATGAACCATCTTCTGTTGTTGCTAAACTAATTCTTTTGTTCAATTTTAACATCTTTGCAACCTGCATCGATGTCATAAATAGCTTAAACATAATATTCTGAATGTCCATACCTTCTAAAGACAATAAATGAAAAATCAAGTGTCAATCTTACCTGCTTCATTCCCTCTAAGCCATTTTTCGAAGACTCAACATCCAACAACAGGGAAATCACCTAATATGATATTGGTTGCAAGAAAATCAGTTCATGTTTATTTCTGTGATGTTTCAGTAACTATTTAAACATATGATGAAAGCAAACTGGCGCTACAAAAGACATAGTTATCTAGGTATATCAAATACAATTTCAACTCATTTTAGCAAAAAGTAAATAATCCTGAAAGGGGAGAATGTCAAATCATAAGAACAAGGGAGAATGTTCTATAATGTAAGAAAGTGATCTTACCATTATTGACCGGTTTTGAGAGTGACAAAGATCCTTGAGGATTTTTTTAAATCCCCCCCCCCCATTTCACCCTTCCTTTGATTTCTATGGTTTTCAGACAGACAATATCTTGAATTTTTTCCCCACTTGTCATGGATTTGTCACGGCAGATGTCCTAGTGAAAGGACTTAGTCATGGAGCCATCGCTACGGGTTTACCTGAAGGGGTTAAAGCGGACACAAAGACACGAGAGTTTTTATACTAGTTCGGCCCCTTCGGGAAGGTAAAAGCCTACGTCTAGTTGTGATGGAATTGATGTGGTCTCGATGGCTAGGGAGCAAACAAGCTTCGCCTAGGCTCGAGTTGTGGTTGTCTGTCCTTGAACCGTCGCCGGGTCGTCCCCTTATATACACGGGTGACGCCCGTCGGTTCATAGAGTCCCAACCGGTTCATACTCGTATCCCGGTTGGTATCTCTCTATTCCTAACTTACAACACAAGTTATACAACAGGCCGGTTTACGGCTACAAGTTCTAAACCGACTACAGGCCTTGGGCCTTTCTCTGCTTATACCACTAACGGAGTTAACCCGGCCCAGACTGCCGGTTTACACCTAGTGGTAATATCCCCAACATTAGGCCCCAGATTGATTTGAACTGGTTCATGTCAATCCTTCACAAAAACTTGCATCTTGGACATCTTCTAGTGACTGGTAAACCGCCATGTCGTCATCACTTCCGGTTACTGTAAACCGGCATGACGTCATCCTGAAATTTTATCATTTATAACGCCCTCTTTTAATAGCAGTTCCTGGATCCGCGCGCTTGACCTAGCTCGGTTGCTTTATAAATAGGACCGAAGGGTCATTTCTTTCCTTTCCCTTCGCCCCCTCTTCTTCGTCTTCCTCGCGCCGCTGGTCTTGGAGCTCCGCCACCGTCGTCGACTTCTGCCTCGTCTTGGGCCGCTGCATCGACTTGAACATACCAGAGCATTGCGGCCTCTTTCCGCGTCTTCTCCGTTCCCAGTAAGCTTCCTCCCCTTCTTGACCTAGATCTGTTCTTTAGGGTTCCAGTTTCATGTTGTGTTCTTCGCGCGTTCATATCTGTTCTTTTGACTTTGAATGAATCCATGAACATGTGTTGTATTTAATAGTGATCCCTGCGCATCCGCTGTAGTCTCTCATCTAAGCCCATAGATCTTCCGCATATACCTGCTCCATAGTTCACTACATTTCGCCTTACTTCTAAACATTTTCTGTTTTTCAGAAGCTTCGCGTTTGATCCGCAGCTGTAATATGATCTTGCGAAACTTGTTTCTGCATACTTAGTTATCCATAGCTTCAATCGCTTCCAATGCTTAGGTCAGGCGGTTTAACTTACCATAGAAATAATCGCTAAACCAGTATATATATATATCATTAGTCCCCTGGTTGAACCACCAGAATCCACATGATACTGTATTACGGAAAACCGGTTTATAGATACTGCCTCCGGTTTATCGTAGTTTAGATCAACACCTTGTAACAAGCATGCTCTTTTGAACCGGATCAACTATTTCTTGTAGATCTTACAATGGCCAAACAAGTGTATGAATGCAACTGGGTTCCTTCTCGCGTCACCGAATCACATCTGGATGATCTAGTCTCGATTGGCGCTTTAGATGATAAAGATACAATCCACTGGAGGGTCCCTGGAGAGGAATATCCTCCTACACCCCAGGAAGGAGAGGTTGTGGTCTTCGCAGATCACCTGGCCCGGGGCTTCAAACCGCCCGGTTCTAAATTTTACCGGGACGTGTTAGCCAATTTTCAGCTCCGTCCCAAGGATATTGGCCCCAACTCCGTCACCAATTTATGCCACTTTCAAGTACTATCTGAAGTATATCTTCAAGAGGAACCTTCTGTTGAACTGTTTAGAGACCTCTTTCATTTAAACCGTCGCACTGAATTCACCGACGGCCCCAATACTGAATTGGGTGGCATGGCTATTCAAAAGAGGAAGGAGATCACTTATCCCCACGTCAAACTCCATACTCACCCCAAGGAGTGGAATGCGACTTGGTTTTATTGCAAAGATACTTCTCCTGAGGATGAAAATCCCTTACCTGGCTTCCGTCCAGAGCGGCTGAGCAACACTCATCCTTTTCCACAAAGACTGAGTGCCAAGGATAGAAGCAAATATGCCCCGCAACTGTCCAAGCTTCGAGCTTTTATGGCCAACGGTTTGACGGGAATAGACCTTGCACGCTGCTGGATATCATGGAGCATACTGCCTCTGAGCCGGCGCTCCGGTTTGATGTGCCAGTATACTGATAGTGTCGACGACCCACTCCGACACACCAAAATCCAACTCTCTGATGATGAAGTTACAGACTCGGTAAAGAAGATGTTGAATGAACCGGAGCATCTCTGTGCTCAAACTGGTCTGCCTCCTTACTGCACCACCAAGAAACCGCCAGCGGTAAGCTTTTAGTTGCTCCATCATTAAGCCTATTACTGCTTTATGTGTCTGACATTTAATTATTTCTGATCCAGGGTGATAATCCGTTTTGGAGCAAGAAACTTTCACAAGATAAAGCGGAGAAAGCAGGGCGGCCAACCTGGCGCAAGACCAAAGTTATTAAGAAACCAGCTCACAAGAGAAAAACCACCGCTTCATCTGACCCAGCCATTGACGATGATGTGGGTAATCCGGATCTTGAGGTAGAACTTGATTCACTTGGCTTACTTTTTACACGCCTTATTGATGATGATGCTTGTCAGGACGACGCTGAGGCCAGCAATGCAGGATTCACTGAGGTAACTATTCTCTCTTCCGATTCAGAAAATTTGCCTTTGCCAAAATTTCGCCAGGCAAACCGGAAAGTTAATTTTTTTCTCACCCTCTTGCTTATTTGGATCCCAAATTTCTTATGAAGACGCAGCAACATGAAGCTCGCCGCACAACCCGGCACAGTGGTCGTAGTTACCTCTGCGGTTTACCAAACAGCCCGGTTCGAAGCGCCGCTCGAGGTCTCCGACCTTTTATTGCTTTAAATTCTAAAGCGGGTTTCTTCCGTCAACCTCTTAATCCGTCCGACTCCGATTATCAGGTCACTTCCCATTCATCCTCTGGTGAATCATCGGCCACTCAGTTGCCACCATTGAAGATAGTTGCCGGGTAAGCAAAACCGAGCATATACTTCTAGTGTATTGTGTAATGACTTATGCTTTTCACTGACTCTTTGTTTTTTCTTTTAGGGCCAAAGCGAAACCAAGCAAGAAGGCCCGTTTGGATAAAGCGGCTGAAGAAGATGCCGCCCCAGATGAGAGAGCGCCAGATCTTGAAAATTTTGCCTCTGAAGATATTCCCAATGATCCTCCGCTGCAAGATGATGTTATTCCCGAAGAGAGGCTTGTTAACACTTCAATCTCTACCGATCCGCCTGCCAGCTCCATCCGGTTTGATAAATCCCACAGTCCTGCTGACAAAACGGCCGTGCCCACACAATCCGTCGAGTCCAAAGATGATGACGTTGTGATTACTGGTATGGGCCGCTCTGAACCGGGGAATCCTGCAACTTTAACCAGGCACACTGTGAAAGAAGATTTTTCCGCTTTGAATAAAGGAAAATGGGATGTTGAACTGGAGACATATGCTGCTCTGAGCGCCCAAGACCTTCATTCTGGCTACTTAAACCGGCTTTATACTAGCCGTGACTGTGAAGCTGGCCTGGTCAAGATGATGAGGGATAAATTTGAGGTAACCCACTCCTTTACTTACTGCCATTATATCAGTCCTTCTAGCCCCCAAGGGCCGGTTTGTAACCTTGATCAAACCGGGACTTGAATATATTCCTTAAAAATTTTGAAATCCACCTGCATAGCTCCCGAGGGCCGGTTTAACTTAGCATACTTAAACCGGGGCTTCAATAAAAAAACTGTCTTTGGAAACATACGTAGATCAAATAGCCATTAGCCCCCAAGTGCCAAGTTGAATACTTGTATTGAGCTTGGGACTTTGCCACCTAGTAACATGTATAAAAATTGAAGGTGCATTAGCCCCCAAGTATCAGGCATATAACTTTGTTATGTGGTTGATACTTCAATTTCTTGAACCTCATGTTGAAAATACTGTCTGTATGCAGGCTGAGGTGAGGATCAAGGAGGACCGGATTGCCGATTTACAGGAGGCACTGAAAACCCAACAGGCCGAAACAGACAAGGCCAAGAAAGAATTAACCATTGCTTTGAACACCACTGAACAGCTGAAGGAAGGCTTCAAGAAAGAGAAGGCTGACTGGGCCACTGAGAAGGCCACTTTAATCAAACGAGCGGAAAATGCTGAAGCTGCCCTTAAACCGGTGGTAGATGATCTTACAGCCGTAAAGCGGCAAGTACACTCCATGACCGCGGCGATCTTTGGTAAGCTCCTTTGAACCTTTGTGATGCTTTGAACCTGCTGTAGTATAAATCCGGTTTGAGATTATCTCCTTATTGTTGTAGGCACACGCATCGGGCACTTAGGAAACGATGTGCGGAAGAAACTGAAGGATGTCTACACTTTAGTAGAACAACTATATACTGGAGCCCAGCGGATCATCACCACAGCCTCTCATAACAACCCGGCACCTTCCTTACTCCAGGATACTCTGAATAGGTTGTCCATGCTTCCGGCCCGGATTGAGGAGGTGAAAAAATCTGCTGCCCGAACCGGAGCTATTAATGCTTTGATCCGAGCCTGCATGGGTACGAGATTTTGACCACGTGGAAGCAGCTCAAGGCTACCCAAAGGTGAAGGAAGATGGTTCTGAATTTAATGAAGAGGATTTATGGGCGATAAACCGGCAAAGGCGCCTCCGCTTGTCGATGGTGAAGAAGCAGACTTGACACATTATCAAGCACAAGACAATGACCGAACAAGCGAGTGCCTGCCCCAACTTTTGAAGCGGAAAATCTGATCCCTCCAATCCGTAAGCATACTTACGCTCGATATTGAACCGTCTTCCTGATCCATGAAGAGGCTGTTTTCCAAGCTTTAATGGGAATCATTTCGACCATTGTTGATTTCCAGCCAATGGGTAGAGACGAGGAAGCTGAAGCGGCGGAGGATGAAGAGGAGGCTTGAACCGGAGGCCGGTTTGAATAGCTGTCGTTGGCAGCTGTCCAAAAGAACAATGATCTTATTTGGGCACCGTGTTGCCTTGTAATAGGATAGTTAATACTTTATCTTGAGTATGCCTTCGCATAAGTATCAAGCTTTTGTTCAAAAACCTCGACTCGTATTTCCTGCAATCGAAAAATTTGAACTTGGTGGCGGTTATACCGCCAGCCGGTTTATGATCTTGAATATATGTATCAGTAATATAACAAATAGGTGACACAAATACCTGCCATGTCTGGGCATGAAGCTGGCTTAGCCAAGCTTGAAGCGGAGGTTTTATAAACCATTACCATCAATAAATCGGGGAGAGAACAGATCCCATATGAACCGTGCTGAATCAATACAAGCCCCCTTGTTACTCGATGAGGGCAACAAGAAAAGGTAAACCGGGCATATGTCTCCGGTTTAAAGGGAAATCAAATCCATCGGCTGAACCGGAAAAAAGGTGTTTTGTTGATATAAAAGAAATCCAACAAAAACAAAGATCAAAGAAGCCATGAAAATAACATGGAAACCAAGGCAATGATAGAACTGTTTTACAAACATACGCTATACAGAGTTGTTCAGATGGTATTACCATGGTCGGACAGGATCAAGTCCCCAATAGGTGTGACAATGATTCAAATCAGCCAGGTCCCCAAACGACTCGTGGCATATATGCCAGATCAAGAGGCGTGGTAATGGTTCGGGTTCGACCATTCCCCCAAGTGATTTGATGGCCTTAGGCCGACCAAGAGGCGTGACTGGTTCAGACTTGACCATGTCCCCAAGTGATCTGGTGGTTGTCGCCTATCAAAAGGCGTGCGTTGGTTCGGACTCGACCAAGGCCCCTAGTGATATATAAAAAGCAAATGTCAAGGGGTAAACCGGAGGCCGCTTTTTTTAAAAAAATAGAGGTACTCCATGTAACCACGCATGATAAGAAAGACAGAGACCCCGCTTTAGCTGAGGCTCCGGTTTTATTATATCGAAGATAATATATACATTGTCATGATATGTACATAAATAGAGCCGATGGCTCAAGTGTAGTAAGGCCGAAGATGAGCTATGTTCCACGGCCTTTTGGTCTCCTCCTCTGATGTGTGTGAGTCTTGATGCTCTCGAATATCAATCAGATAGTATGATCCGTTGTGTAGATTCTTGCTGACCACGAAAGGTCTTTCCCAAGGTGGGGATAACTTGTGCATATCTGTCTGGTCTTGGATGAGTCGAAGCACCAAATCTCCTTCTTGAAAGGTTCTGGTTTTAACCCGGCGACTGTGATAACGACGAAGATCTTGCTGCTAAATCACCGAACGGGCAGCTGCCATATCACGCTCTTCATCCAATAGGTCCAAAGCGTCTTGCCGTGCCATATTGTTGTCCGCTTCAACATAAGCCGCCACACGAGGCTAATCGTGCGGATATCCGGGGAGAACCGCCTCGCTCCATAGACCATAAAAACGGTGTGTATCCAAAGGACCAGTTTGGCGTAGTGTTGATACTCCATAACACAGATGGTAGCTCTTCAACCCAGCATCCTGGTGTCCTCTGTAATGGGACCATAAGCCGGGGTTTGATGCCTCGTAAGATCTCTTGATTAGCTCGTTCTGCCTGTCCGTTGGACTGGGGGTGAGCCACTGATGACACATAAAGCCGGATGTGCTCACGTTCACAGAACTCTTTCATAGCACCCTTGGATAAATTGGTACCATTGTCAGTAATGATACTGTGTGGAAAGCCAAACCGGAAGATCACCTTTTTGATGAACTGCACTGCTGTTGCTGCATCACACTTGCTGACAGGCTCCGCTTCAACCCACTTGGTAAATTTGTCAACTGCCACCAAAAGGTGGGTTTTCTTATCCTTTGATCTTTTAAAAGGTCCAACCATATCCAACCCCCAAGTTGCAAACGGCCATGTTATTGGGATCATCTCAACTCTTGAGCCGCACATGAGCACGCCTTGAAAATTTCGACATCCATCACACCGCTTAACCAAGTCCTCCGTGATCGGCGTCTTGGCTGTCAACCAGTAAAACCCGTGATTTAAACGCCTTTGCTACAGAGACTTTGAACCGGCGTGGTGTCCACAATCCTTCATGGATTTCTCTTAAGATTTCACAACCTTCCTCAGAGAAACACAACGTTGAAACGCCTCGATATATCGCAATGATGTAACTCACCATTGAGAATCGTCATAGACTTGGATCGCGGACTATCTGTTCGCCGTAATCTCATCTTCCGCAACTCCCTCGGTCATGTATGCAAGAAAAGGAACCGCCCAATCCGAATAGCATGTAATGCTGCTACTAATCGAGCCTCCGGATCAGGAATAGCCAAATCCGCTTCACAGGAGCCGGGTCGACGGGTTGTGCAATACGTCCAAAAAGACATTAGGCGGGACTGGTTTGCGCTGAGAACCCAACCGGCTTAAAGCGTCCGCCGCTTCATGAAGGAAATATGCCCTAGAGGCAATAATAAAGTTATTATTTATTTCCTCATATCATGATAAATGTTTATTATTCATGCTAGAATTGTATTAACCGGAAACATAATACATGTGTGAATATATAGACAAACAGAGTGTCACTAGTATGCCTCTACTTGACTAGCTTGTTAATCAAAGATGGTTAAGTTTCCTAACCATAGACAAAGGAGTTGTCATTTGATTAACAAGGTCACATCATTAGTTGAATGATCTGATTGACATGACCCATTCCATTAGCTTAGCACACGATCGTTTAGTACGTTGCTACTGCTTTTATCCATGACTTATAAAAGTTCCTATAACTATGAGATTATGTAACTCCCGTTTGCCGGAGGAACACTTTGGGTACTACCAAACGTCACAACGTAACTGGGTGATTATAAAGGAGTACTACAGGTGTCTCCAAAGGCGATGTTGGGTTGGCGATTTCGAGATTAGGATTTGTCACTCCAATTGTCGGAGAGGTATCTCGGGCCCTCTCGGTAATGCACATCACTTAAGCCTTGCAAGCATTACAACTAATGAGTTAGTTGCGAGATGATGTATTACGGAACGAGTAAAGAGACTTGCCGTAACGAGATTGAACTAGGTATTGATACCGACGATCGAATCTCGGCAAGTAACATACCGATGACAAAGGAACAAAGGTATGTTGTTATGCGGTCGACCGATAAAGATCTTCGTAGAATATGTAGGAGCCAATATGGGCATCCAGGTCCCGCTATTGGTTATTGATCGGAGACGTGTCTCGGTCATGTCTACATTGTTCTCGAACCGTAGGGTCCGTGCACGCTTAAGGTTTGATGACGGTTATATTATGAGTTTGTGTATTTTGATGTACCTAAGGAGTTCGGAGTCCCGGATGTGATCACGGACACGACGAGGAGTCTCGGAATGATCGAGACGTAAAGATTGATATATTGGACAGCTATGTTCGACATCGGAATGGTTCCGAGTGGTTTGGATAATACGGAGTGCCGGAGGGTTACCGAACCCCGGGAAGTAATGGGCCTTAATGGGCCACGAGGGAGAGAGAGGGCTGCGCCAGGAGGTGGCGCCCCATGAGGAGTCCGAATTGACAAGGAGGGGGCGCCCCCTTCCTCTTCCTCTCCCTCTCCTTCCTTCCCCCTTCCCCCTCCTAGTTGGACTAGGAAAGGGGAGTCCTACTCCCACTAGGAGGAGGACTCCCCCTCCCTTGGCGCGCCCCTCGAGGGCCGGCCGGCCCTCCCTCTTGCTCCTTTATATAGGGGGGCAGGGGGGCACCCTAAGACACACAAGTTGATCCTTGAGATCGTTCCTTAGCCGTGTGCGGTGCCCCCCTCCACCATATTCCACCTCGGTCATATCGTAGCGGTGCTTAGGCGAAGCCTGCGCCGGTAGAACATCAAGATCGCCACCACGCCGTCGGCCGACGGAACTCTCTCCCGGAGCTTTGCTGGATCGGAGCCCAAGGAGCGCCACCGAGCTGTACGTGTGTCAAGAACTTCGGAGGCGCCGGAGTAACGCGCTGGGATCGTTGATCGCGAGGAGAACGTCGACTACTTCCTCTACGCCAGATCGCTTCGCCGGGTCTACAAGGGTATGTAGACAACACTCTCCCTCTCGCTGCTATGCATCACCATGATCTTGCGTGTGCGAGGAAACTTTTTGAAATTACTACGCTCCCCGACAAGTGGCATCCGAGCCTAGGTTTTATGCGTTGATGTTATATGCACGAGTAGAACACAAGTGAGTTTTGGACGATATAAGTCATACCGCCTACCAGCATGTCATACTTTGGTTCAGCGGTATTGTGAGATGAAGCGGCCGGACCGACATTACGCAGACGCTTACGCGAGACTGGTTTCACCGCTACGAGCACTCGTGCCTAAAGGTGATGGCGGGTGTCTGTCTCTCTCACTTTAGTTGAACCGAGTGTGGCTACGCCCGGTCCTTGTGAAGGTTAAAACGGAGTCTATTTGACACACTATCGCTGTGGTTTTGATGCGAGGTAAGAACGATTCTTGCTAAGCCCGTAGCAGCCACGTAAAATTTGCAACAACAAAGTAGAGGACGCCTAACTTGTTTTTGCAGGGCATGTTGTGATGTGATATGGTCAAGACGTGATGCTATATTTTATTGTATGAGATGATCATGTTTTGTAACCGGTTATCGGCAACTGGTAGGAGCCATATGGTTGTCGCTTATTGTATGAAATGCAAACGCCTGTAATTGCTTTACTTTGTCACTAAGCGGTAGCGATAGTCGAGAAGCAATAGATGGCGAAACGACAACGATGCTACGATGGAGATCAAGGTGTCGCGCCCGGTGACGATGGTGATCACGATGGTGCTTCGGAGATGGAGATCACAAGCACGAGATGATGATGGCCATATCATATCACTTATATTGATTGCATGTGATGTTTATCCTTTATGCATCTTATCTTGCTTTGATTGACGGTAGCATTTTAAGATGATCTCTCACTAAAATTATCAAGTAGTATTCTCCCTGAGTATGCACCGTTGCCAAAGTTCGTCGTGCCGAGACACCACGTGATGATCGGGTGTGATAAGCTCTACGTCCATCTACAACGGGTGCAAGCCAGTTTTGCACACGCAGAATACTCAGGTTATACTTGACGAGCCTAGCATATGCAGATATGGCCTTGGAACACGGAGACCGAAAGGTGGAGCGTGAATCATATAGTAGATATGATCAACATAGTGATGTTCACCATTGAAAACTACTCCATCTCACGTGATGATCGGTTATGGTTTAGTTGATTTGGATCACGTGATCACTTAGATGACTAGAGAGATGTCTATCTAAGTGGGAGTTCTTAAGTAATATGATTAATTGAACTTAAATTTATCATGAACTTAGTACCTGATAGTATCTTGCTTATCTATGTTTGTTTGTAGATAGATGGCTCGTGCTGTTGTTCCGTTGAATTTTAATGCGTTCCTTGAGAAAGCAAAGTTGAAAGATGATGGTAGCAATTACACGGACTGGGTCCGTAACCTGAGGATTATCCTCATTGCTGCACGTAAGAGTTACGCCCCGAAGCACCGCTGGGTGCCGAACCTCTTGCTGATGTAACCGACGACGTTAAGAACGTCTGGCAGAGCAAAGCTGATGACTACTCTATAGTTCAGTGTGCCATGCTTTACGGCTTAGAACCGGGTCTTCAACGACGTTTTGAACGTCATGGAGCATATGAGATGTTCCAGGAGTTGAAGTTAATATTCCAACAAAATGCCCGGATTGAGAGATATGAAGTCTCCAATAAGTTCTATAGCTGCAAGATGGAAGAGAATGGGTCTGTCAGTGAGCACATACTCAGAATGTCTGGGTATTACAATTACTTGAGTCAACGGGAGTTAATCTTCCGGATGATTGTGTCATTGATGAATTCTTCAATCACCGCCACCAAGCTACAAAGGCTTCGTGATGAACTATAATATGCAAGGGTTAGTAAAGACTATGCCCGAGCTCTTCGCAATGCTAAAGGCTGCGGAGGTAGAAATCAAGAAGGAGCATCAAGTGTTGATGGTCAATAAGACCACTAGTTTCAAGAAGAAAGGCAAAGGGAAGATGAAGGAACTTCAAGAAGAACAGCAAGCAAGTTGCTGCTCAGAGAAGAAACCCAAGTCTGGACCTAAACCTGAAATCGAGTGCTTCTACCGCAAGCGACTGGTCCTTTGAAGCGGAACTGCCCCAAGTATTTGGCGGATAAGAAGGATGGCAAGGTGAACAAAGGTATATGTGATATACATGTTATTGATGTGTACCTTACTAGAGCTCGCAGTAGCACTGGTATTTGATACTGGTTCATTGCTAATATTTGCAACTCAAACAGGACTACGGATTGCTTAACACCGCAAAGGACGAGGTGACGATGCGCGTGGGAAATGATTCCAAAGTCGATGTGATCGCGGTCAAGACGCTACCTCTACATCTACCTTCGGATTAGTTTTAGACCTAAATAATTGTTATTTGGTGCGGCGTTGAGCATGAACATTATATCTGGATCTTGTTTGATGAGAGACGGTTATTCATTTAAATCGAGAGAATAATGGTTGTTCTATTTATATGAGTAATATCTTTTATGGTCATGCACCCTTGAAGAGTGGTCTATTTTAATGAATCTCGATAGTAGTGATACACATATTCATAATGTTGAAACCAAAAGATGTAGAGTTGATAATGATAGTGCAACTTATTTGTGGCACCGCCGCTTAGGTCATATCGGTATAAAGCGCATGAAGAAACTCCATCTCGATGGACTTTTGGAGACACTTGATTATGAATCACTTGGCACTTATGAACCGTGCCTCATGGGCAAGATGACTAAAACCCCGTTCTCCGGTACTATGGAGAGAGCAACAGATTTGTTGGAAATCATACATACAGATGTATGTGGTCCGATGAATGTTGAGGCTTGTGGCGGATATTGTTATTTTCTCACCTTCACAGATGATTTAAGCAGATATGGGTATATCTACTTAATGAAACACAAGTCTGAAACATTTGAAAAGTTCAAAGAATTTCAGAGTGAAGTTGAAAATCATCGTAATAAGAAAATAAAGTTTCTACGATCTGATCGTGGAGGAGAATATTTGATTTACGAGTTTGGTCTACATTTGAAACAATGCGGAATAGTTTCGCGACTCACGCCACCCGGAACACCACAGCGCAATGGTGTGTCCGAACGTCGTAATCGCACTTTACTAGATATGGTGCGATCTATGATGTCTCTTACAGATTTACCGCTATCGTTTTGGGGATATGCTCTTGAGACGGCCGCATTCACGCTGAATAGAACACCGTCAAAATCCGCTGAGACGACACCTTATGAACTATGGTTTAGCAAGAAACCAAAGTTGTCGTTTCTTAAAGTTTGGGGATGCGATGCTTATGTGAAAAAGCTTCAACCTGATAAGCTCGAACCCAAAACAGAGAAATGTGTCTTCATAGGATACCCAAAGGAGACAGTTGGGTACACCTTCTATCACAGATCCGAAGGCAAGACATTTGTTGTTAAAATGGATCCTTTCTAGAGAAGGAGTTTCTCTCGAAAGAAGTGAGTGGGAGGAAAGTAGAACTTGATGAGGTAACTGTACCTTCTCCCTTATTGAAAGTAATTTATCCCGTAAACCGGTTTCGCGACATCTACACCAAATAGTGAGGAAGTTGATGATGTTGATCATGAAACTTCAGATCAAGTTACTACAGAACCTCGTAGATCAACCAGAGTAAGATCCGCACTGAGTGGTACGGTAATCCTGTTTCGAAGTCATGCTACTAGATCATGATGAACCTACGAACTATGAAGAAGTGATGGTGAGCCCAGATTCCACAAAATGGCTTGAGGCCATGAAATCTGAGATGGGATCCATGTATGAAAACAAAGTGTGGACTTTGGTTGACTTGCCCGAGGGTCGGCAAGCAATAGAAAACAAATGGATCTTCCAGAAGAAGACAGACGCCGACGGTAATGTTACTGTCTACAAAGCTCGACTTGTCGCAAAGGGTTTTCGACAAGTTCAAGGGATTGACTACGATGAGACCTTCTCACCCGTAGCGATGCTTAAGTCTGTCCGAATCATGTTAGCAATTGCCGCATTTTATGATTACGAAATTTGGCAAATGGATGTAAAAACTGCATTCCTGAATGGATTTCTGGAAGAAGAGTTGTATATGATGCAACCAGCAGGTTTTATCGATCCAAAGGGAGCTAACAAAGTGTGCAAGCTCCAGCGATCCATTTATGGACTGGTGCAAGCATGTCGGAGTTGGAATAAACGCTTTGATAGTGTGATGAAAGCATTTGGGTTTATATGACTTTTGGAGAAGCTCTGATTTACAAGAAAGTGAGTGGAGCTCAGAGCATTTCGATATTATATGTAGATGACATATTACTAATCGGAAATGATATAGAATTTCTGGATAGCGTAAAGGGGTACTTGAATAAGAGTTTTTCAATGGAGGACCTCGGTGAAGCTGCTTACATATTGGGCATCAAAATCTATAGAGATAGATCAAGACGCTTAATTGGACTTTCACAAAACACATACCTTGACAAAGTTTTGAAGAAGTTCAAAATGGATCAAGCAAAGAATGGGTTCTTGCCTGTGTTACAAGTTGTGAAGTTGAGTAAGACTCAATGCCCGACCACCGCAGAAGATAGAGAGAAAATGAAAGATGTTCCCTATGCTTCAGCCATAGGCTCTATCATGTATGCAATGCTGTGTACTAGATGATGGATTCATGTACCTAGGGTAGGGTCATAGGCCTGACCTAAACGTCCTACCCAGGGACACTCTTAGAAGAGATCATCTTCCAGTCGACCAAAGAGTAACCCACTCGACTGACTGGAAGGACTCGACCATGGAAGACTCACTCGACCATGAAGATACACTCGACCACGTAAGGTCGAAGGCACTCTGCAATGCAACGGCTTGTAATTGAATAGACTTAATGATAGTTAAGGCATTTTTATGAGGGCGTTAAGAACGCCCGGCTTAATGTACTTTAACCTCTCCATTATGTGGGCTGGCTGGGGTCCTGGCGCACTCTATATAAGCCACCCCCTCCACAGATAGAGGGGTTCACACTCTTGTAATACCTACACTCATAATCCACTCGACTGCCTCAGGGCTCCGAGACGTAGGGCTTTTACTTCTTCTGAGAAGGGCCTGAACTCGTACATTGCTTGTGTTCACAACCTCTCCATAGCTAGGACCTTGCCTCTCCTTACCTACCCCCACTCTCATTGTCGATTTAGAACCACGACGGTTTGGCGCCCACCGTGGGGCAGGTGTTTTAGCGATTTGTGGAGGAGTTGCAGATTCCAGTACCTTCATCATGATGACTGCTGGAGTTTTGGTTGAGGGGCGCGAGATCCGTCTCGGTGCTCTCACCTTTGTCGCCGACGACTCCGCATGGCTCCAGAAGGCTCCACTTGACATCGAGGCGCTCCCCGTCCGCGGGGCGACACACTTTCGCGCATGTGTTCGCGGCGTTCTGCTGCGGCAACCGTCGACCCCGTATCGGTCGACTCCTCTATCGGTCGCCTACCCAGTCTCCCACCAGCGCAAGCGTTCTGGTCGGTCAAGGCTCCAGCGGTGGGTGAAGCACGCGGTGGCTCGCCAAACAGCCATCGCCCAGGTCGCGGCCTTTGAGCCCGACGAGTCCCTCTACGGCATGTTCGATCTGTCGACTGGCTCCGTAGAGACTGCATCCGAGTGTGATAGCACTGATCCAGCGGCGGAGATCCTCATGGTCGACGGCCCTCGCAGTCCTCCCGGCTTCGCCCATGGCGGTGGAGCTGCCGGGGGAGGTGACCCCGTACAAGATCACGAAGAGTACCAGCCCGAGACACTCGACTCTCTGCAGAGAGAAGAGCTTCGCCCGCAGAACATGGATGCCCCGCATACTCCCATCACCGAGAAACCCCGAGGCTCGCGCTTGGAGGAAGCACGCCATTAACGTGGCTGAACGCGCCGCTTGGAGAATCTTCAGCGAGCACTCGACGGCCATGCGCTGCAACGAATCCCGAAGCGGCCGACGCCGATTATTCCCACCGACTCAGGTATACCGACGCCAATTCAGAATTTAGCGGCTGCAACTCAGATAGCAGAGTCCATCCAGCCGCCCGGTCGGAAGTGGGAGAGGCTTGCAGCAGATCGAGATTTACTCCGAGCAGCAGGAGACCGAACTCAGCCGTGTCGCGATCGCAGAACAGGATTTGCATCGATCCGTCGCTGCGAATCTGCCCGATCGGCTCACAGCCCCAGATCGCCTCCGCGGCGAGAAGGGTGCGACAACCAGCGAGAGCAGTACGGAGACCGACTCGACCGGGATGAGAGGCGTCGAGCGCCCCTTTCCCCTCCGAGGGAAGGGTCGTACGCTCCTCGGCGACAAGATGACAGACGACAGTTCAGTACGGGGCGAAGAGTTCCAGTCGAACCTAGGGAACCAGGCTTTGACGCGCGATCCATTATCGTGCAAGGCTTGGTCGACCGGAACAGAGCCCATCGAGGCGGACCCGAGAGAGATGCACCCACCAGCGATCGAGTGCATGTCTCGGTCCGGAGTGTTTTAGCAGGCTATCGAGCCACGATAATTCCCCCAATTTCAGATTGGCAACAGAGTCGACAAGTTCACGGTGAATCCAAGCACCAAACTTGGCTTGAAGATTACCGAGTGGCTATTCAGATTGGGGTGGGAATGATGAGGTGGCCATGAAGCATTTGCCCCTCATTTGGAAGGTTACGCCAGAGCATGGCTGAATCAATTACCTCCTAGCAGTATATACACTTGGGAAGATTTGTCCCGAGTGTTCGTCAGAGACTTTGAAGGGACTTGCAAGTTTACCGGCTGGTTTGACAGAGCTGCAAGTTTGTGTGCGTAAGACCAATGAAACTCTCCGTGAGTACATTCAGAGGTGGATTACTTTGCACCATATTGTGGAAAATGTGTCCGACCATCAGCAGTTTGCCTTCAAAGATGGCGTCAAAAACAGAGAATTGAGTCTGAAGTTTGGTCGAACCGGGACATGACCCCGAGTCGAATGATGGAGATTGCTACAAATGCACGCCTAACGGCGAGGAAGAAGACCGACTCAAGCGGTAAATACAAGCCAAGTCGATCGGAGAAGGGAAATTCAATCGAAGCGAACGGAAAGCCGAGCCAGCAGCTCTCGGAGAGGCCCCGCCGTGACTCGGGGAAGTTCAAGGGAAGCCGAAAGGATCCTGGAATCCTAAGAAAGTAAAAGATAAAGAAGGCAATGACGTGATGGATATGCCATGCCATATTCACACGAAGAAAGATGAAGAGGGCAACATCATTTACCCAAAGCACACCACTCGCCGATGTCGACTCACGATCCAAAGAAGCCAGGAAAACAGTCTAAGGACAAGGAGAAGGAGCAGACAAGGCCGGAGACAAAGAGGACAGTGAGGAAGAATATCCGCATGTCAACTCCACTCTGATGATCTTCGCGGATGTGGAAAGCAAGAGTCGACTGAAAGTCATTAACCGTGAGGTGAACATGGTTGCCCCAGTAAAGCCAAGTTATGTGAAGTGGTCCCAAACACCCATCACATTCGACCAATCCGATCACCCGACTCACATAGCCACCCCTGGGCGGCAAGCGTTGGTGGTCGATCCAGTTGTCGAAGGCACTCGACTGACAAAAGTGCTGATGGATGGTGGTAGCGGGCTGAATTTGTTATATGCAGATACATTGAAAGGGATGGGCATTCCGATGTCCCGACTGAGCACCAGCAATATGAGTTTCCACGGAGTCATACCAGGGAAGAAGGCCAACTCACTCGGCCAAATAGCCCTAGACGTGGTTTTTGGTGATTCCAAGCACTTTCGCAAGGAAAAGTTGACCTTTGAGGTTGTGGATTTTCAGAGTGCATACCACGCTATTTTGGGGAGGCCAGCCTACGCACGATTCATGGCTCGACCATGCTACGTGTACCTCAAACTGAAAATGCCAGGCCCCAAGGGAGTGATCACTGTCACCGGCGATCGGAAGAAGGCAGAAGAGTGCTTTCAGAAGGGCTCAAAGATTGCCGACTCCCAAGTGACAGCGGTCGAATTCGACGAATATAAGCAAAACGCAGATCCGAGTGATTTGTTACGATCCAAGAAACCAGCCACAGAGTCTGCATTTCAGTCGTCTGGTGAGACAAAGCCAGTTCATATTCACCCGACTGATCCCAATGCAGCCCGACCCACATCTCCACGACACTCGACCGAAATAGGAAGAAGCGCCATCCAGTTCCTCCGTGAGAATGGGACATTTTCGCATGGAAGCCACCGACATGCGAGGTGTTCAGGGATCTGGCTGAGCATCGCCTCCAGTCGACAAGTCAGCGAAACCAGTCAAAGAACATCTTCGGCGGTCCGCCGTCCAGAAGAGAAAGGCTATTGGTGAAGAAGTGGCTCGACTGTTGGCAGCAGGATTCATCCGAGAGATATATCACTCCGAGTGGCTTGCTAATGTCGTCATGGTTCCCAAGAAGGACAACTCGCTCGCATGTGCATTGATTTTAAGCACATCAATCGGGCCTGCCGAAGGATCATTTTCCTCTCCCCCGCATAGATCAAATTGTTGACTCGACCGCGGGATGTGAGAGATTGTCTTTTCTCGATGCATATTCCGGGTACCATCAGATCCGTCTGTGGACCCGATGAAATAAAACAGCTTTCATCACTCCATTCGGTGCTTCGCTATATCACCATGCCATTCGCCTCAAGAATGCCGGAGCCACATTTATGCGAATGATTCGAAGTGTCTTCTCACCAAATCAGTCGGAATGTGGAAGCGATATGGATGATATCGTCGTTAAGTCGCGAAAAGGTTCCGACCTGCTTGCCGACTCACCAAACATTTGCCAACCTCGGAAGGTACGATATCAAGCTCAATCCGTCAAAGTGCACGCTCGAGTTCCCGTGGAAAATTACTCGGTTTTCGTTTCGAACGAGGAGTCGATGCTAACCTCGAAAAGATCGGCACCATTCTCCGAATGAAACGCATACTGCGGCGAGTGCACGGCGCCCGAAGCTTCTTGGATGCTTGGCGCTTTAAGTCGATTCATTTCACGACTCGGTGAAAAGGCACCGCCTTTACCGATCGATGAAGAAGGCCGACAAGTTCGAGTGGACTCGAAGTCGATGCAGCGCTTGCCGAGCTAAAAGCTCGCTCTCCATCCAGCCGGTGCTCTCCAATCAGTAAAGAGCCTCTGTTGCTTTATATTGCAGCCATCGGACAAGTTGTCGAAGACGGTGCTTACGGTCGGCGGGAAGAGGAAGGAAAGGCCTTCAAAGTTCAGCGCCGGTGTATTATTTGTCCAAGTCTTGACTCCATCCAAGCAGCGATACCGCATTATCGAAGCTTGTGTATGGCATATACATGACCACAAAGAAGGTTGCTCATTATTTCTCTGATCATTCTATCACAGTCGTCAGCGACGCTCCTTTATCAGAGATCCTGCACAACAGAGATGCAACCGGTCGAGTGGCGAAATGGGCGATTGAACTTCTTCCCCTTGATATCAAATTCGAGGCAAAGAAAGCCATTAAGTCCCAGGCTATAGCGGATTTCCTTGCCGAGTGGATTGAACAACAGCAACCGACTGAAGTTCACTCGGAGCATTGGACCATGTTCTTTGACGGCTCCAGAGGAGATAAGCTTAGGTATGTGCTCCAGATTCACTTTGATTCCTCCAACAATGAGGCAGAGTACGAGGCCCTCTTGTATGGATTACGCATGGCCATCTCACTCGGCGTCCGTCGCCTGATGGTCTATGGCGACTCAGATCTAGTGGTCAATCAAGTGATGAAGGAGTGGGACGTGAGAAGCCCAGCTATGACTGGATATCTGCAATGCAGTGAGGAAGCTGGAAAAGAAGTTCGAGGGTTGGAACTCCATCACATCCCCCGACTGAAAAATCAAGCAGCAGATGATCCGCAAAGATAGGCTCCAAAAGAGAAACTATTCCGAGTGGTGTGTTTTTGGAGCATATACACACTCCGTCGATTAAAGAAGATCCTTCACAGAGGAAGCTCCACAGCCCAAGAGTGCCTGCAGACCGACCGAGGTTGAGGTCCCGACAAAGTGGTCGACTTGGTCATGGAAGTTTTAGTGGTCACTCCCGATTGGACAATTCCATACATCGCATATATTACGAGAAAGGAACTCCCAGAGGATGAGGAAGAGGCTCGGCAGATCGTCCGTCGATCCAAAGCCTTTACCGTTATCAAAGAGCAGTTGTAGAGAAAGCCCGACGAGTCGGACAAAAATGCATAACGCCGGAAGAAGGTCGAGTCATACTCAATGACATCCACTGGGACCTGTGGTCACCATCGTCCTCTCGGACCATTGTAGCCAAAGCATACCGAGCCGGATTTTCTCGCCAAGGGCAAATGAGATGGCGAAAGAAATAGTGGACAAGTGCGAAGGATGCGGTTCTACTCCAACATGTCACACAAGCTCGTCAGCCTCAAGACCATTCCACTCGTCGGCCTTTTGCAAGTATGGGGGTTGGACATGGTCGGTCCCTTGCGAACAGGTCGGAGCGGTTTCACGCATGTGCTGGTTGCAGTCGACAAGTTCACCAAGTGGATTGAGGCTAAACCAATCAAAAGTCTTGACGCTGGTACTGCTGTTTCCTTCATCAGAGAGCTGACATTCAGATATGGGGTTCCGCACAGCATTATCACGGATAATGGGTCGAATTTTGACTCGGAGAAATTCAAGGATTTCTGCAACGCTCAAGGCACACGAGTCGACTACGCTTCAGTCGCCCATCCACAGTCGAATGGACAGGCAGAACGAGCCAACGGGTTAATCCTTAAGGGTTAGAAGCCCCGACTGATGTGAGATCTCAAGCATGCGGCTGGAGCTTGGGTTGATGAACTTCCTTCAGTGCTTTGGGGTTTGCGAACCACGCCTAATCGGTCGACCGGAAGAACTCCCTTCTTCCTGGTCTATGGAGCAGAAACAGTCCTACCGAGTGATCACCTTCACAATGCTCCCCGAGTTGAGCTTTACAATGAAGTAGAAGCTGAGCAAGCGCGTCAAGATGCAGTCGACCTCCTAGAAGAGGAATGGGAGATGGCTCTGATCCGCTCGACCATCTACCAGCAAGATTTGCGTCGCCTTTACGCCAGAAATGTGAGAGGTCGAGCCTTCCAAGAAGGGGATCTGGTCCTTCGAGTGGATCAGCAGAAACAACATAAGCTCGCTCCCTCCTGGGAAGGGCCCTTCATCGTCACAAAGGTTCTCCACAATGGGGCATACCGTCTCTACAACGTCGAACACAATATTGAAGAGCCCCGAGCTTGGAACGCGGATCTGCTCCGCCCGTTTTACACTTAAAGTTTTTCACTCGGAAGAGTGGTAATAAAATACTCCTGTAGTTCATGGTCTTCGAAATAATAGTGTCATAGTTTCTTCATAATTTTTGTCACTTTTTATTTTTGTTATTTTTGTCCAGTAAATTTTCCCCCAGTGGGTGGCTTAGTCGCGAATCCGTTTCGCCTAAGTTTGTACAAATCCTACCGAGTGGTAAGCCAGACTTCCACTCGGAGGCTTAGCCGCGAATCCGTTTCGCCTAAGTTACCAAAAAATCCTACCGAGTGGTAAGCCAGACTTCCACTCGGAGGCTTAGCTGCAGTCCAGTACTCGCCTAAGTTTCAAAAAATCCTACCGAGTGGCAAGCCAGACTTCCACTCGGAGGCTTAGCTGCAGTCCAGTACTCGCCTAAGATATAAGAAATCCTACCGAGTGACAAGCCAGACTTCCACTCGGGGGCTTAGCTGCAGCCCAGTGCTCGCCTAAGTTATTAAAAATCCTACCGAGTGGTAAGCCAGACTTCCACTCGGAGGCTTAGCTGCAGTCTAAGTACTCGCCTAAGTACAATGTACGCTCGCAAGGAGGACGAGGTGCAGGTCGACTGCGACCCTCTCCTCCGAGCTACACCATAAGTATGATGTGCGTTCGCAAGGAAGACGAGGTGCAGGTCGACTGCGACCCTCTCCTCCGAGCTTCGCCACAAATACAACAGAAATCCTACCGAGTGAAGAGCAAACCTCTCACTCGGGGGCTTAGCTGCAGCCCAGTGCTCGCCTAAGATAAAAGAAATCCTACCGAGTGAGGAGCAAACCTCTCACTGGGGCTTAGCTGCAGCCAGTGCTCGCCTAAGATAAAAGAAATCCTACCGAGCGAAGAGCAAACCTCTCACTCGGGGGCTTAGCTGCAGGCATTGCTGCGCCTAAGATAAAAGAAATCCTACCGAGTGAAGAGCAAACCTCTCACTCGGGGGCTTAGCTGCAGCCCAGTGCTCGCCTAAGATAAAAGAAATCCTACCGAGCGAAGAGCAAACCTCTCACTCGGGGGCTGAGCTGCAGCCCAGTGCTCGCCTAAGATATAAGAAATCCCACCGAGTGAAGAGCAAACCTCTCACTCGGGGGCTTAGCTGCAGCCCAGCGCTCGCCTAAGATATAAGAAATCCCACCGAGTGAAGAGCAAACCTCTCACTCGGGGGCTTAGCTGCAGCTCAGCGCTCGCCTAAGATATAAGAAATCCTACCGAGTGAAGAGCAAACCTCTCACTCGGAGGCTTAGCCGCAACACGGTGCTTGCCTAAGGAATAAGTCGACTGCAGTGGGCATCTTGCTGTTAAACCTGTTGTAGGATCGGAAGTATGTCTAGAGGGGGGGTGATTAGACTACTTGACAACTTAAAAGTTTAGCCTTTTGTTTAGGACAAGTTTTTAGCAAGTTCACAATGATAACCAAGTCAAGTATCACCCTACACATGCAATTCTAGAGTTATGGCAGCGGAAAGTAAATTGCACATGTAGTAAATAAGAGGTGGAGAAAAGCAAACGCAAGTTGGAGACACGGAGATTTTTCTCGTGGTTCCGATAGGTGGTGCTATCGTCAATCCACGTTGATGGAGACTTCATCCCACGGAGGGTAACGGCTGCGAGAGTCCACGGAGGGCTCCACCCACGAAGGGTCCACGAAGAAGCAACCTTGTCTATGCCATCATGGCCTACGTCCACGGAGGACTAGCCTTACTCGGGGTAGATCTTCACAAAGTAGGCGATCTCCTTGCCCTTACAAACTTCTTGGTTCAACTCCACATCTTGACGGAGGCTCCCAAGCGACACCTAACCAATCTAGGAGGCACCACCCTCCAAAAGGTAATAGATGGTGTTGGTGATGATGAACTCCTTGCTCTTGTGCTTCAAATGATAATCTCCCCAACACTCAACTCTCCTCACTGATTTGGCTGTGGTGGAGGAAGGGATTGAGTGGAAAGCAACTTGGGAAGGCTAGAAATCAAGTTTCATATGGTGGGAGTGGAGCAACTTGATCTCAACACAAGGGTAGGTAGTTTTCTTCTCGTAAATGTAAGGTAGGAGTGGTAGTTCTTTCGATCGCTCTCTCACGAATGAAGAGGAGGTGGAGGGTATTTATAGCCTCCACACAAAATCCAACCGTTACACACATTTGACCAATCTCGGTCGGACCGAAGTTGACAACTCGGTGAGACCGAAAGTTCAAATCTTGTGAGCGTTGGGATTTTCGTGGGACGAAAATACAATCTCGGTTAGTCCGATTCTTCCAAAGTCTAGGGTTTGCCAATCTCGGTGGGACCGACTTTCTCATCTCGGTGACACCGATTTGAGTCTGAAGGTTCTGAAGCTTGGCAACACCAATTTCGGAATGACCGAGTTTGGAATCGGAAAATCCGAGATTCTTAGGGTTTGGGTATATGGCTGAGGTGGTTCATCTCGGTGTGACTGAGTTTATGGAATCGGTGGGACCGAGATTACTTATGGGTTTATGTTGGAATGAAAGATTGCTGATAGTTTGAGAGATAAATCATTAAGCACTTTGAGCAACCAGATCATCATCATAACCTCATCCCCTTTTAATAGTATTGGCTTTCCTATGGACTCAATGTGATCTTGGATCACTAAACCAAAAATAGAGTCTTGAGCTTTTGCCAATGTTTTCCTTAGCATTTTGAGGGGTCCACATCATCAGTCATTGCCATACCCATATCACTGAACTTTCTGAAATATTCTCAAGAATTAATTAGTTCAATGATATATATGTTGTTATTAATTACCAAAACCACCGGGATTAGTTGCACTTTCAATCTCCCCTTTTGGTAATTGATGACAACATATAGATCAAAGCTTCGACAAATGATATAATCAATGAATAACATAAATCGCTTTGAGAAGTATGTGATAAGCAAGAGCTCCCCTAAATTTGTGCATTATTTAAGATTTGTGTTTGAATGCAAATGCACAATCGATTAGGATCGTGGGTCACTCTTCCATGTCACATACATCTTGGTGGAGCGCACAAAATGATAAGAATGAATAACATGCACTCAATCACCAAGACATGAGTAAATGATCATACAAGATATAGATAGAATATGATAAGCATTAAGCACACATTAAGCATAGTATGATCAAGCACTCATCAAAGATAGAGCAAACGTAGTATCAAACACACGAAATGTCTCGAAGAACTCAAAAGTATCTCAAGGAAAACCGCAAACGAAAGAGCAAAACGAGCTCTCTCTCTCGAAGTCCTATGATCTATACAATTTCTCCCCTTTGGCAACAAGTTACCAAAAGTTCGAAGGTATAGAGCTAATCGTCACTAGGGACTCTCTTGGCGGCTCTGCTGCGTCGATGGAGTGGAGATAGCTGCATCTGCAAAAGCTTGCTGAAGTCTATGGAGCTGGAGGAGTGACACTTGGAGCTGGTGCTTTGGAACCGATGGAGCTGTAGGAGGTGCTGATGTTGTATACAGGGTGCATCCTTTGGAATAGCAGCTGATCTGGGCTTTGTGGGCACTGCAGCAGCTGCTCATAGTCATCTGGACTAGATCATCTTCCATCTCCTTCATGAGCTCTGCCTTCTCCTCTTGGCTTCCTCAATGTCCGCCTCAAGCTTGTTGGTCGTGACTGCACTTGATCAGATTGACGTCGAGCATGGAACTTATCTTCAACTATCCTCTCAAGGCTCTCCCGAGAGGCGCACTATGCTGGCAGGCGTAGTTCAATTCTCTGAGTGGCTTCAAGAAGTTGTTCTCCAACGCTCTTGGGCTTTGCTGCTGCTTCCTTCTCAGCTTTGGCTTGTTTGGCAGCTTCAGTCTTAGCATGTCCTTCCACAGATGTGGGAGCATCCTCAGTCATCACAACTTCGTTGTCTTCATGTTCAGGCTGCAATGGCAAGTGGGGTCTATCCAACAGGTAGGTGTCCGTGCCAAACTTGGCATTAATGAGCATCTGAATATGTGGAGCAAACCCACACGACCTCTTCTGGTCTGCTGCTGTCCTCTTGATAGTCTCTACTATCAGGTCCATCACCTTAAAAGGTGTCTTCTGATCCAGAATGTGCAGCATGTTGATAGAGTAGCCTCTTATCATGCGGTGGTCTCCTGACTTGGGCATCAAAGTATGCCTCAGAATGGTGTTGGTGGTTGGGAGACCTGCCTGAAGATGGTAGACTGATCCAAGCTTCCATATCTCAACATCCTTGTCAGGTACCTCATTGTACATGTTCCTCATCGACTCATGATTTTTCTTCGGAATGCCATAGACATCAACATCATCGTCCCTTGATACTGGTGCATTCAGCAACGCTCTCCATTCTTCAACAGTTGAATGGAATCTCTGTCCTTCTGTCATCCATACAATTCTGCCATCTGGATAGAAGTGTGCGGTGGCATAGAACTGCATGATCATCTCATCATTCCAAGCAGTCAACTTCTGACCAACAAACTCAGCAACTCCACAAGCAGTGAAGCTCTCATGCACATGTGGGAAATAGTCTCTGTGCTCTTCACTGTCGATGTATTTCCAGTCAACATACCTGGTGTCAGCAACAATTGGCTTCTTATCCATAAGAACTGTCTCATAGAAATCTTGTTGTTCTCTGGTGTGGAACCTTGAGTCAACAGCTGTCCTTCTCCTGGTGGCATATGGATCAGTTTGCCTCCATAGCCTGAGACCTTTGTCCTTCCTTTCCTTCATATTTTCAGCTCGAGGATGAGCATCATTATGAAGCGGCAATTTCATCGAGCTTGACAAAACATGTGCCTCTTCATCGATTCAGCGGTGGCACATTATCCTTCTTCTTTTCTCAAGCAGGAATATTCCTCACAGTCTTCTTTGGCTTGGCAGCAGGTTTGGCTTGGGCTGCCTTTGCTGGAGCTGATGGCTTAGTTTTTGTGGCTGCTCCTGCCCTGATGGCATCTCCCATCAACTTCGCTTCGAGGAGGCTGAGGTGCTTCCTCATCGAATCATCATCATCGCCTTCATCATGAACTAGCCTCTTCCTCTTGGAAGTTTTCTTGATCTTCTTTGGAGGTTTCTTCTTCCATGCTCAGCTTCTTTGCAGCTGTGGACTTCTTCACCTTGCTGGTGCCTTTCTTTGACTGTTGCCCTTGATAGCCCTTGGCAACCACTTGCCTTTTTGGCTTGGAAGTAATCTCCTCATCTGCAACAAAGTCAGAATCTTCCTCATCAGAATTCCTCTTCTTCCTGGCCCTGGTGGCAGCTCGAGGCAATCCACTTGGAGTGCTCCTCTCTCCCTCATCTGAAAAACTGCTTGCTTCAGGACTTGTCACTGCCTCTGGAATCTCAACTGGTGGTTCAGACCTGTTCTGGCTGTCACTTGCATCAGACATGACTGACAACCTGTGAATGGAATAGGTATAGGCAGAATGGAAGAGTTATCACAAACTGCGGAGGATTTTGCAAAAAGAATGAGTTCAAACATTAGTTTTAGGTTTTCACAGAATACATTTCGGTCTGACCGAGTCTATAAATTCGGTGAATCCGAAGTGTCTAAACCTAACCGTACACACCACTTTCGGTTGGACCGAAATGGGTTTCGGTCTAGCCGAGAGCACTAGGGTTTCACTGAATCTTCACTTCGGTCTTACCGATTTGCACAACTCGGTTTAACCGAAAAGTGCAGTGCAATGGCCAGAGGCCAAATCGGTCAGTCTGAGAATGTAGAATCGGTCACACCGAGATGTGTTCGGCGGAAACCTAACCCTAAAATTTTCACTCGAATTTTGTTCTAAGACCTAATTTGCTGGATAGGAAGATTTCAATCTTGGCAAGAAGCTAGACAAAACCTATCGTGCATAGAATCAGAGGTAGAAGCACGAGAGGGATGAAACTCACCAAATCTGGTGGAGCTTCACTACGGCGGCAACGGTGCGGTGGGATTGACCGTTGACGGCGATGGAGACCCGCGGCGAGGGCGCACAGGCGACGGCGGAGACGATCCGAAGACCACGGCGACGGCAGCGAAGGGTTTGAGGGCGAGGCGTTTTGAAGAAGTAATCAACGCGCGCTGTCCTCGGGTATATATACCCTTCGGCTGTCGGTGGGACCGAGATGGAAAACTCGGTGGGACCGAGATGGTTAACTGCGTGCAGTTACACACTTCGGTCACGCCGAAATTTACAACTCGGTTTCACCGAGGTGAAAACCTAGATCAATCCAAGTGACTTCGGTCTGTCCGATTTGAGTATATTGGTTTGACCGAAAGTACTTAGAAGGTTTTGGAATTTAGGCTTTTGACGGATCGGTGGGCTCAAGTGCTCCTCACTCGGTCTGTCCGAAAAAGTCTTGTTCAAAGTTTGTGATATAAGCATGAATAGAGTTTGAGACAAGAAAGCATAGATAGCTAGGGGAGGACCTTAGGCATTCTTGTCCATCCATTTGGTCAAAAAGAAAAATCCATAAGACCAAAGCAACAAATGGATGTCCTTGAATGGATTAAATCATGCATCCAACATGCTCACACAATAAGATAGCAAATGAAATATGTGTCAAACATGCACAAACAAAACTCTAGCAACTAGCACACAATTTGGCGATGACTAGGTCATCTATATATGAGTATATTGACTTAGGAGTCAAATGAGAACATTTGATCATAGGTCATACTCATCGTTTAAGCACAAGTGGGGTTACCACTTTTCCATAAAGCATTAATGTGTTCACATCATTTGAGGATGCTTTAGCTCAATTCTTTAGAGCAAAGCTCCCCCTTGATGTGAGAACCCCTTTTAAAGGGTCAAACTAACCTTGGGTTGTCGTTGAAGACTTCATGTAGATGTTGAAGATGTGGATGCTCAATGTTGATGAAGATCACCAAGAGTTGGGAGCAATCTTTTGGATTCGGGCACTTTCAATACCTACATGGGTTAGTCCCACAAGGAACAAACAAGGATTTCCATGGACATAGATTGAAGTACACAATAGATGATGTCCATGAAAACAATGATTACCTTGTCCCTTGACTTACCAACATGAGGGTTTGTGACTCCATGAACTAGTGCAAGATGTGGAAGTTGATTGCACAAGTTCTTTGCCAAAATGAATGTGAGTGAAGTATGTTGGCGGAGTCACCCTCAAGAACTTTCTAGTTCTTCTTCTTCGGGATCCACATCATCTTGATGGGAATCCTTGGGGTAGTAGTTGAGCTTGTCGAAGTAGAACTTGAAGTTGCTTTGGGAACCCACTTGACCATGGCCTTGGGTGCTTCAATGAATGCATCAATCTCCTCTTGAAGCTTGTCCTTGCCTTTTAGCTTGTGGTCTTGTGGTGGAAGGTCATCTTGAGCTTGTTCCTCATTGGAAGAAGTAGGATCATACTTCTCTTCTTGAGAGACAAACTTTGGAGTGGGATATTGACCTTCTTCCCATTCAACACCCTTGGCGTTGAACTTTCGCTCCAAACCAATTCCTTGATTCTTCCGGTGTCTTCCTTGTTTGCGAACAATTTCCTCAAAGCTCTTGCTTCCGGCAAGACTCTTGTAGACACCTTTCTCTATAATCCCTTTCAATAAACTATTTTCTTGCTCAAGTGAAACTTGGCTTGAAACATTGTTAGTGGAATCAAGAGAACTACTAGAAGTAACAACATTAGATTTAGCATGATTATTGTTACTACTAGATGAAGAATTTTCTTATGCTTGTCATGCTTAGTTTTAATAGGTGGCAAGAAATTAGACAAGAGAAGTCGTTTGGCAAGATATGAAGAACTCTTCTTTCAAGATCGTCATTGATAGCTTTTAGAAACTCATGTTCTTGCTCTAGCTTGAGCTTCTCGAGCGTAGCTTCTCATGAGATCTTAGGAGCTCTCTATGATCTTCTTGAGTTGTTTCATGAGCTAACTTAAGAGTGTTTAGTTCTTTAGTTAGACGCTCAATCTCCTTCATAGCATTGTCATTCGACTCTTCTCGACTATAAAGACTATTAGCATGTTCATCATTACTAAGCTCACTAGATTTATCATGTAAAAGCTCATCTTCACCAAGCAAGTCATCCTCATCACTATCAAAGTCAATAAACTCAGGATGTGATACCTTGGGGCCTTTTGCCATGAAGCATCTTCCAATTCCCTCATTTGGTGAATCAAATATGTCATAGGAGTTGGAGTTGGAGGACACGAGAGCAAGACCGCAACACCTTCATCTTGACTATATTCGAGTTGGAGTGATAGCTTCTTTCGGAGTGATTGTTTGAGTCGGAGCCGAAACCCATTCACCAACATGAGCTTGATGTTTTCTTCTTGTGTAGCTCCTTGATGACTTGTCTTTCCTTTCGAATCCTTGCTTCTCCGAGAGGATCTTCGCTCATAACGATCATCTCTACTCCTTCTCTCTTTTAGAGGTGACTCTTCCTTGAGCTTCTTCTTCTTGGAGATTCTTCTCTTCTCTTGTGGGGAGTCGAACACTCATTTGAGTAGTGTCCGGTCTTCCACAATTGTAGCAGATTCGATCACGACTAGAAGATCTCTTATCATCATATGATCTAGACTTTGAGCTTCTTTCCTTGCTTCTACTCTTGTAGAATTTGTTGAAGTTCTTCACCATTAGGCTTATCTCTTCATTGGAAACTAGCTTGTCACTTGAGAATGTGGGAGCTTCAACTGTAGCTTTGTAAGCACCACTTGACTTGTTGTGAAGCTCTTCCTTATCTTTAAGTGTCATCTCATGAGCAACAATTCTTCCAATGACTTCGGTAGGCTTGAGATCTTTGTAGTTTGGCATCATTTGGATCAAGGTGCACACGGTGTCATACTTTCCATCCAAAGCTCTGAGGATCTTCTTGATGATGAATCGGTCGGTCATTTCTTCGCTTCCTAAGCCTGCCATCTCATTGGTGATGAGAGCAAGCCTAGAGTACATTTCAGCGACTCCTTCACCTTCCTTCATCTTGAACTTGTCAAGTCGACCTTGAAGAACATCTAGCTTTGATTCCTTCACGGACTCGGTACCTTCGTGCATTTCGACCAAAGTATCCCAAATCTCTTTTGCATTCTCAAGACGGCTGATCTTGTTGAACTCCTCGGGACACAAAGCATTGAAGAGAATGTCACAAGCTTGAGCATTGTTCAGAACATCCGCAACTCATCGCAGTAGCTTCGCGATCCGGAACTTTTCCTTCCTCAAGAACTCACCTTGCAAGCCAACACAAATAATGCCCCATGCGGGTGGTTATGTCCAAGAATATGCATTTTCATTTTGTGCTTCCAACTAGCAAAGTTTGAACCATCAAAGTAAGGACCTCTACGAAAATTACCCTCACTAGACGCCATACTCTCCTAGGTTGTGAAACCAAGCTTATGGAGTCCAATGCAATGAAAACCAATCCAATGGAGACCAAAGCTCTGATACCACTTGTAGGATCGGAAGTATGTCTAGAGGGGGGGTGATTAGACTACTTGACAACTTAAAAGTTTAGCCTTTTGTTTAGGACAAGTTTTTAGCAAGTTCACAATGATAACCAAGTCAAGTATCACCCTACACATGCAATTCTAGAGTTATGGCAGCGGAAAGTAAATGGCACATGTAGTAAATAAGAGGTGGAGAAGAGCAAACGCAAGTTGGAGACACGGAGATTTTTCTCGTGGTTCCGATAGGTGGTGCTATCGTCAATCCACGTTGATGGAGACTTCAACCCACGGAGGGTAACGGCTGCGAGAGTCCACGGAGGGCTCCACCCACGAAGGGTCCACGAAGAAGCAACCTTGTCTATGCCATCATGGCCTCACGCCCACGGAGGACTAGCCTTACTCAGGTAGATCTTCACGAAGTAGGTGATCTCCTTGCCCTTACAAACTTCTTGGTTCAACTCCACATCTTGACGGAGGCTCCCAAGCGACACCTAACCAATCTAGGAGGCACCACCCTCCAAAAGGTAATAGATGGTGTTGGTGATGATGAACTCCTTGCCCTTGTGCTTCAAATGATAATCTCCCCAACACTCAACTCTCCTCACTGATTTGGCTGTGGTGGAGGAAGGGATTGAGTGGAAAGCAACTTGGGAAGGCTAGAAATCAAGTTTCATATGGTGGGAGTGGAGCAACTTGATCTCAACACAAGGGTAGGTAGTTTTCTTCTCAGAAATGTAAGGTAGGAGTGGTAGTTCTTTCGATGGCTCTCTCACGAATGAAGAGGAGGTGGAGGGTATTTATAGCCTCCACACAAAATCCAACCGCTACACACATTTGACCAATCTCGGTCGGATCGAAGTTGACAACTCGGTGAGACCGAAAGTTCAAATCTTGTGAACGTTGGGATTTTTAGTGGGACCGAAAATACAATCTCGGTTAGTCCGATTCTTCCAAAGTCTAGGGTTTGCCAATCTCGGTGGGACCGACTTTCTCATCTCGGTGACACCGATTTGAGTCTGTATGTTCTGAAGCTTGGCAACACCAATTTCGAATGACCGAGTTTGGAATCGGAAAATCCGAGATTTTTAGGGTTTGGGTATATGGTGAGGTGGTTCATCTCGGTGTGACTGAGTTTATGGAATCGGTGGGACCGAGATTACTTATGGGTTTATGTTGGAATGAAAGATTGCTGATAGTTTGAGAGATAAATCATTAAGCACTTTGAGCAACCAGATCATCATCATAACCTCATCCCCTTTTAATAGTATTGGCTTTCCTATGGACTCAATGTGATCTTGGATCACTAAACCAAAAATAGAGTCTTGAGCTTTTGACAATGTTTTCCTTAACATTTTGAGGGGTCCACATCATCAGTCATTGCCATACCCATATCACTGAACTTTCTGAAATATTCTCAAGAATTAATTAGTTCAATGATATATATGTTGTTATTAATTACCAAAACCACCCGGGGATTAGTTGCACTTTCACCTGCAAAGGACAATTCAAGCCAAGAGCAATCATATCCAAACATTCAAACCAAATTTAGGTCGATACCTAAAGAACCGAGAGTGCTCAGGCACTAAGCCTGTTAAGGTTTTATCGGTTACAATTCCACTCGGCATACCGAGGCAAATTTAAGGACTCAAGGAAAGTTTTTTACCCCTCCTGTGGAGGGCTGGAAGGAGCAACGAACTCGTCGAGATCAATCCCATCGGCGATCCGTGTAGCAGCAGTGATGAAAGTCTCCATGAAGGACCTGAAGTCGTGTTTCTTGGTGTTGGCCACTCGGAGAGCCGCCAGCTTATCTTCTCGTGCATCCTTGCAATGGACTCGCGCCAAACACAGGGCGACATCCGCGCCACACCGAGCCGAAGACTTCTTCCACTCCTGCACTCGGTCAGGGACGGCGTTCAGTCGAGCCATCAACGACTCGAGGTCATTTTGGAGTGTCGCACCGGGCCAGAGCGTCGAGTCGATGCGGGACGTAGCAACCTTCAGTCTTGCGAGGTAATCCACGACAGCGGCAACACGGGACTCCAGTCGGAAGATGTTCATGGCGACTTCATCATTCACCGGAGAATTGACAGGGTCAAGGTTCGTCTCCAACTGGCTGGTTTCTTCTTCAAAGTTGCGGCAGAACTCTGCAAAGACAAAACCCCGAATCAAGAAAATAGTCGAATGGGAACATAACAGCTGGAAGAATTGGTCGAGTGAAAATTACCTTCAAGCATAAGGAACAATTTTTTAGCAAGACCACCCAAGAAGCCTTCCAGGTCATTCTTCTTCCCGGTCAACTGGTTGATCCTCTCAGACAGAGTGGTCTTGTCAGCTTTCAGTCGATCAACATCCTTGGTGGCAATGGCTAGAGCAGCCTTCAGATTGGTGTTGTCTTGTTCGAGCTTGGCTACTGAGGCTAGCTTTTCATCGGCAAGCTTGATCTTCTCAGACAGCTCGAGCTCCTTCTTCCTCTAGGCCTCCTTCACCTTGCCTGTAAATTACAGCAAAGTCAGGCTTGAAGCAAACGAGGGGAGAAAGGAGTCGTCGAAGTCTCACCAAACATACCTTTGGTCTCATCCTTTGCTCTCGTCAGATTCTCCTGCACTAGCTTCAAGTCCAACTCGAGCTGAATATGCTTCCGCTCCAGTTCAGTATAGCGCATCGCAAGATCACAGGATTTCTACGAAGAATCAATCGACAAAATGTCAAAGATGATTCACTTCCGAGTGAATAGAGAAAAACGACACGTTTCTAAGACTTCAGTCGAATGCAAGCATTCGACCGTAGTCTCGGGGACTACACCTAGTGGGTGCACTCAGCGTGCCCCCACTGGTCTTATTCAAGGCAGTCGACCGATCGACCAAAAAAAAAAGTCGACCAGTCGACCAAAGCTTCTTCAGATCGTAATCAATCGCCAGTGATCGACCACGATCTCGGGGACTACACCCAGTGGGTGCACTCAGCGTGCCCCCACTGGTTTGAAAACCCATTCGTTTCATTCGAGTGATGATCAAGTATTTACTTATAAAGCCTAAGACCGACTGCCAGCAGTCGACCTTAGCCTTGGGGACTACACCCAGCGGGTGCACTCAGCGTGCCCCCGCTAATACGGAGTTTTTACCAACACACCTAGTGGGTGACTGCTACAAATTCCAGAAAGAAAAGTTTTGATAGCATATCCTAACAGAACACGCGGTGGTCGACTGACCTGAACATTGTTCTGAAGGGCGGAGCTGGCCTCGTAAGCTGCTTGGCTCGCATCCCGAATGATCTTCACCTGCTCCATCATGATCCCTGCTTGGCGTATCGCCTCCTTAGCAGCGCTAGCTTGGTCCTCCGGGACATGGTGCGTGGTGAAGAGCGAAGGCTGCCCAGCACTCGATGAAGAGGGACGAGCACTTGTCAACGGCACCGCGAAAGACACGGTGGGTCGAGTGGTGTTCTCCCCTTCCGTGACAACAGTCTCGGGCGCCGTCACATCTGGAGTTGTTTTGCCAGTGGTCGCTTTCCTGCTCCTCCTATACCTCAATGGTTCTTCATCCTCATCATCGTCATCGGGAAGGGTGATAATGTCATTGGTTGGAGCTTCAGAAAGGAATCAAAGTTAGAGACTATGAGTCAGTCGACTAAGAACAGAGTTAAGGATACAGTACCAGGATTTGGGGTCGCCGCGTCCTCCATCTCATGGTCCTCGGCCTTGCCTGAAGTTTCAGAAGTCACAGCACTGAAGTTCCAAAGAATCAGTCGACCGATTCAAGTATCAACCAGAGACAAAACTTATATAGAACAGGAAGACTTAAGTGATATATTTACCCTGAGATGGTGGGGATGGATATCTTCATTTTTGGCAGAGTCTTGGTTGGCTTCGACGGAGCTACCTTCGATTGCTTCGGCGCCTTCTCAGTCGGCACCGGAGAAGCGGCCCGAGGGCGTTTGGTCGACTGCGAGGCAGTCGCAACCCCCTTCCCGCGTTCAGTCGCAGGATCATGCACGAGTTTCGACCGCCTTTCCGAGCGCGGTGGAGCAACCTCCTCTTCCTCCTCTTCATCCTCATCGTCATCATCATCATCGTCGTCATCGTCATCGTCACCTTCAGCAGCATCTGAGTCCCACTCTTCCTGGCTCTCGCCTCCACTGGCTTCTCCTTCCTCAGTCGGAGCCTGAGCTCCATTGGGCATTGAGTACAGCTCGGTGAGGGCCTGGAAAATATCAAGACAGAACCGAATCGACCAAATCACAGAAACACATTCGACAGATATACAATGGAAAGCAGAGCAAATGTACCTTTTCTGGAACGCTGTTGTGGTCAAGTGGAGAAATCCTCCGGGATCCGCGAGGGTTGTCCTTGTTCCCAGTGATCGCGGCCATCCATCTTTCCACTATGGCATCGTCGACTGCCTCCGGGTGTACGCGAGTCTCGTCTTGGTATCTTGATACAGCCACATGCAAGGGCTCGAATCAAGAGGCTGGATTCGCCTCCAAGAAAAACCTCCAAGAGGTCCATGCCAGTCACACCGTCCCGAACCAGCTGTACCACGCGGTCCATCAACATCTTCACCTCAGCTCTCTCCTCTGGAACCACCTTCAGGGAGGAGGGTCTGTTCACTCGACTCATGGTGAATGGAGGAAGACCAGTCGACTGTCCCGGCGTCATTTCGTTCCGGCAGTAGAACCAGGTCGACTGCCAGCCCCTGACCGACTCGGGAAAAGACATAGCTGGGAAGCTGCTCTTATTCCTCAATTGGACTCCTAGGCCACCGCACATCTGGACTACTTGGGTCTTCTCGTCACCAGGACTTGCCTTCTTCACAGTCTGAGAGCGACATGTGAAGATATACTTGAACAAACCCCAGTGCGGTCGACAGCCCAGGAAGTTTTCGCACATGGACACAAACGCAGCAAGATACGCGATGGAGTTTGGAGTAAAATGATGGAGCTGAGCTCCGAAGAAATTCAGAAAGCCACGAAAGAAAACACTCGGCGGCAGCGAAAATCCTCGGTCAACATGGGTGGCCAGGAGCACACACTCACCCTCTTCCGGCTGAGGCTGCCACTCTTGGCCAGGAAGCCTCGCGGCGCCGTGGGGGATTGGCCCGTCGTCATTATATATCGGAGATCCTTCTCCCTGATGGTCGACTGGATCCAATCTCCCTGGACCCAGCCCTTCGGCAAGCGGGATCTCGACGAAGACCCGCCGCGGCTGGTGGGTCTCCCCTTCGCCTTCTCCGCCGTTGACGCCTTCTTCGCGCGCTCCAGCACCGCCGCCTTCTCTTTGCCCATGGCCGCCGGCGGAATGCGCAAGAGAGGAAGTAGCAGGAGCGGCAGCAGTTGCAGAGGGCGGAGACGAGGAGAGCAGAGGAGGAAGAACAGGGTACTGTGCAGAAACCCTCACGAGTCACATTTTATAGCATCCCTTCCGAGTGGATGACAGGTGGACCCGAACAATCCAATCATATCCCGAAACAATTGCACTGCATGATACGTGGCGGAAAAAGCGGCGCGGAAATCGAGGCGTCCATGTCATGTCCCATCCGAAGGCCATGTCTGTTTCGGCCGCGCCTCCCCAAATTTCAGATCCCGCGAGATCCACGAGAGACGGATCGATCTGTCCAAAGGCGAGATTTCTGCGATCCGTCGCCGAATAGCGAAGTAAAAAGTTCACTCGACTAGAGAACAAGAATGGATCGAGTCGATCAAGAAAAGTTGCTTGTTATCAACAGAGAAGATCTTGATCCGAGAACAACACATAGCCAAGATGCAAAAGACAATCGGAAACAACGTCAACTCCTCCTTCACTCAAGCCTCAAACCATTCGGGGCTAATGATGGATTCATGTACATACGGTAGGGTCATAGGCCTGACCTAAACGCCCTACCCAGGACACTCTTAGAAGAGATCATCTTCGATCGACCAAAGAGTAACCCACTGGTATTTGGAAGGACTCGACCATGGAAGACTCACTCGACCATGAAGATACACTCGACCACGGAAGGTCGGAAGAAACTCGCAACGCAACAGCTTGTAATTGAATAGACTTAATGATAGTTAAGGCATTTTATGAGGGCGTTACGAGAACGCCCGGCTTAATGTACTTTAACCTCTCCATTATGTGGGCTGGCTGGGGTCTGGCGACTCTATATAAGCCACCCCCTCCACGAGATAGAGGGGTTTGCACTCTTGTAATACCTACACTCATAATCCACTCGACCGCCTCAGGCTCCGAGACGTGGGGCTTTACTTCTTCCGAGAAGGGCTGAACTCGTACATCGCTTGTGTTCACAACCTCTCCATAGCTAGGACCTTGCCTCTCCTTACCTACCCCCACTCTCTTGTCGATTTAGAACCACGACACTGGACCTGATGTGTGCCTTGCTATTAGCTTAGCAGGAGGTACCAAAGTAATCCAGAGTGGATCATCGACATCGGTCAAGAACATCCTGAAGTACACGAAAAGGACTAAGGATATGTTTCTCGTATATGGAGGTGACAAAGAGCTCATCGTAAATGGTTACGTTGATGCAAGCTTTGACACTGATCCAGACGATTCTAAATCGCAAACCGGATACGTGTTTACATTAAACGGTGGAGCTGTCAGTTGGTGCAGTTCAAAACAAAGCGTCGTGGCGGGATCTACATGTGAAGCGGAATACATAGCTGCTTCGGAAGCAGCAAATGAAGGAGTCTGGATGAAGGAGTTCATATCTGAACTAGGTGTCATACCTAGTGCATCGGGTCCAATGAAAATCTTCTGTGACAATACTAGAGCGATTGCCTTGGCGAAGGAATCCAGATTTCACAAGAGGACCAAGCACATCAAGAGACGCTTCAATTCCATCCGGGATCTAGTCCAGGTGGGAGACATAGAGATTTGCAAGATACATACGGATCTGAATGTTGCAGACCCGTTGACTAACCCTCTTCCACGAGCAAAACATGATCAACACCAAGACTCCATGTGTGTTAGAATCATTACTGTGTAATCTAGATTATTGACTCTTGTGCAAGTGGGAGACTGAAGGAAATATGCGCTAGAGGCAATAATAAAGTTATTATTTATTTCCTCATATCATGATAAATGTTATTATTCATGCTAGAATTGTATTAACCGGAAACATAATACATGTGTGAATATATAGACAAACAGAGTGTCACTAGTATGCCTCTACTTGACTAGCTTGTTAATCAAAGACGGTTAAGTTTCCTAACCATAGACAAAGGAGTTGTCATTTGATTAACAAGGTCACATCATTAGTTGAATGATCCGATTGACATGACCCATTCCATTAGCTTAGCACACGATCGCTTAGTATGTTGCTACCTGCTTTTATCCATGACTTATACTTGTTCCTATAACTATGAGATTATGCAACTCCGCTTGCGGAGGAACACTTTGGTACTACCAAACGCCACAACGAATCGGGTGATTATAAAGGAGTACTACAGGTGTCTCCAAAGGCGATGTTGGGTTGGCGATTTCGAGATTAGGATTTGTCACTCCAATTGTCGGAGAGGTATCTCGGGCCCTCTCGGTAATGCACATCACTTAAGCCTTGCAAGCATTACAACTAATGAGTTAGTTGCGAGATGATGTATTACGGAACGAGTAAAGAGACTTGCCGGTAATGAGATTGAACTAGGTATTGGATACCGACGATCGAATCTCGGGCAAGTAACATACCGATGACAAAGGGAACAAACGTATGTTGTTATGCGGTCTAACCGATAAAGATCTTCGTAGAATATGTAGGAGCCAATATGGGCATCCAGGTCCCGCTATTGGTTATTGATTGGAGACGTGTCTCGGTCATGTCTACATTGTTCTCGAACCGTAGGGTCCGCACGCTTAAGGTTTCGATGACTGTTATATTATGAGTTTGTGTATTTTGATGTACCGAAGGAGTTTGGAGTCCTGGATGTGATCACGGACACGACGAGGAGTCTCGGAATGATCGAGACGTAAAGATTGATATATTGGACAGCTATGTTCGGACATCGGAATGGTTCCAGTGGTTTGGATAATACCGAGTGCCGAGGGGTTACTGGGACCCCGGGAAGTAATGGGCCTTAATGGGCCACGAGGGGAGAGAGAGGGCTGCGCCAGGAGGTGGCCCCCCCCCCATGAGGAGTCCGATTGGACAAGGGGGGGGGCCCCCTTTCCTCTCCTCTCCTCTCCTTCCTTCCCCTTCCCCTCCTAGTTGGACTAGGAAAGGGAGTCCTAATCCCACTAGGAGGAGGACTCCCCTCCCTTGGCGCCCCTCTAGGGCCGGCCGCCCTCCCCTTGCTCCTTTATATACGGGGCAGGGGGCACCCTAAGACACACAAGTTGATCCTTGAGATCGTTCCTCAGCCGTGTGCGGTGCCCCCTCCACCATATTCCACCTCGGTCATATCATAGCAGTGCTTAGGCGAAGCCTGCGCCGGTAGAACATCAAGATCGCCACCACGCCGTCAGGCCGACGGAACTCTCTCCACGAGCTTTGCTGGATCGGAGCCCGAGGGCGCCACCGAGCTGTACGTGTGTCAAGAACTTCGAGGCGCCGGAGTAATGGCGCTGGGATCGGTTGGATCGCGAGGAGAACGTCGACTACTTCCTCTACGCCAGATCGCTTCCGCCCGGTCTACAAGGGTATGTAGACAACACTCTCCCTCTCGTTGCTATGCATCACCATGATCTTGCGTGTGCGTAGGAAATTTTTTGAAATTACTACGTTCCCCGACACTTCATTCTTCCGGCGGTCCACATGATCCACCTGATAACCCTTGAAGCAACCCGCAATATTATCCACTTCCCGTCGATATGCAGCCATGAGCGGGTCCTTAGAATCCCAAGTGCCGGACACCTGCTGAGCCACAAGGTCCGAGTCACCAAAGCACTTAACCCGACTTAAGTTCATCTCTTTAGCCATCCGGAGACCATGGA